>JASANF010011824.1:0-18274 GCA_030248245.1 Trissonchulus sp. WLG1_4 | reverse complement strand
TGACCAACATTAGCCACTGGTGACAATTATACATTTTCAGAAATTTTAAGCGAAATCGTTTGATCCATTTTTACAATAACCACATCGCCTCTGGTTAGTTTCGCCCTTGCACTTCCACAGGTATGTGAAACTCAGATTTTGCATGGAATTGAAGACTTAATGACCAGAAGGTTTGATATAAAATACAACACACTTAGGTATGCATATATAGTGTCGTGTGTGTATTGGGAACGGACACTGTAAGATAATTTCTTGGAAAATTACAGAAAATTACTAAAAGAAATAAATTGACGCTCAAAGCGTTACCATCGCATGATTTTTGGTCATCCTTTACGGATGCAAAAACTACAGTATTTAGACGACTTTTATCAGTTGTGTGCTCATGTCGTATGTGTGTGTCACATGGAGTGTATTGCAATAGTAGTGCCCATAATACTGAAGAAATTTTGAGTACTTCACTGTCAAATACACTGAGTAGGCAGTTGTACAGTGCATTTGCAAATTCAACAGTAGCAAGGACGATCGATAAATGAAATTTTCTGCGTTTGCACGCCTACGTTTGTAAAATTTGTCCGTTATCTGGGGGAGTTATCTTAAAATGAAACGGTCGATGCAGCAAGCAACTAATAGTTTCTAATTTATATGATGAAAACTTCACAAGTAACTAGTAAGAGTACACACATTTCTAAAAAACTACAAAAAACAAAATGGACATAGCAGTTTAGAAACGCAGCCCCCTTCAGTTAAACTGTCACTCTTTATTTTACATTTTAAAGTCGTTTAGGGGGTACCTGACACTTAAACTGTAACACACAATGTATCAAGATTTACTTACAAGTCATACTGTAATTATTATGATTTTGAATGATACAAAAGCATTGGTAGTCACATGTGCCTTGTCGAAAAGCTCATAGTTTCAAACCCGGCACCCCTTTGCATTGACAGTGTTTTGCAGAGTACACGTAGGCATGTGTGTGCAAATTGCACTGTGCGCTGTGGACTCATTTTAGTGTCTGTGTGCGATTGAAAAATTCAGGTTTGCCTGTCAGTAGTGAGAGTGGTGGCTGAAATTCTTGTTTTGTTCCAACAATCCTTGCGCAACTTGTGTGTCGAGCGAGTTTTCTCTCTGAAACTTGTTATTCTGACTGTACTACTACTGTACTGCCGTGCGTGCGTTTGTGTGCACAGAGAGTGCCTATGCTGAACTGTGTGCGTCACATGATTGTGTCACATTTGGGCTAAAACTGGCCGCCCCTGTTGCTTGCAAATCTAGTTTACCACCGCCACCAACCCGCCACCAATACTATTATTAAAATGGAGAGTCCAGCGACTAGTTTTTCGAGTTTGACAGGCGGTCCTGTAAACCGGACCAGCGAGGGTCACAGCAGTAACAGGTAAGACTGGATTATAGATATCATAAAGTCATGCTGCCTGCGTATATAAGACCGGTTTGGCTTAAAATAATGAATGAATTGGGAGACTTTTGATAAATTTGGCCGGCACAGACGGCTGGAAGGTGAACCGGTCTTAGTTATCAACTAGAGACGACATCATTAAAGCATTCAAGTTGACAACTCTTGGCTTAGTCTGCCGAGAAACCGGGTCTTGAGACCAGCATAAACTTTGCCACCGCCAACAACAACAGCAGCAACAACTATAACTAGTAGACACTAAAGTGAAATACAGAAATACTTGTTTCCCGCGCTAAACTAGTCTCCCTGAAAGTGTTTATTGCTGTCGAAGCCAAACCAATCTCATACAAGTCCTGTTCAAGGGCAACTTTAGCTTGATTTAGCAACTCTAATTATTGCTCATCTCCTGTTATTCATAACGTGTTACGTATTAGTACGTTATGATGCGTTTGATATTGGTATTATTGCCATTGTTTGGTGACGAAAGCACGCCTGGCCCAAGCATTAGAAGAGGTTTGTTTGCAGCTATCTGTGCTTTTTTTCGCTTGGTAAAAGTACATACCTAGTCAGAATCTAGACACCTTAGAACCAAACTTGAGCATTTAAAATTTAAGCTTAAATAGCGTTTAAGTATAATTGCGTTGCAAAAATTCCAATATTAAATAAACAAATTGGTGTGATAGTCACAGCCAAATTTTGGCGTCGGGAATAAACCAGCCACCTGGGACGAATTGATTACCTAATTCATAGAAAATTGCATTCCGGAAACTTACTTTGCCAGTCCATACTATTGATTGATTCTTTCTTACGTAATATTGACAGTAACTTGCCACATTTAGGCCTACATCTAAGTACTACTTCTTGACTTTCTAACACACGTTTATCAAATGGTTTTTTATAGCTGTGGAAACTGTAACGTATTCAGAATAAACCGCCGTTTGATATTGTTCAAGAGCTTTCTTGTATCGACTATTTGCTCTGCTTATATTAATTATATAGTCCTTGTCAAGTTCTATTTACCCTTTAACGTTTTAAACATTTATATTAACGTATGGCAATTAATTAGTGTGTTTCCTTCATACTAACATAAAAAACAATGAAAAATCAGAGGTTTTATCTCTGGGTTAATTGTGATCAGTTTTAGCTTGGTTTTAGAAATATTCTAATCTCGAGCAATTTTATTTGGGTTCAAGCCAGTGCAAATCTGTTAAAGAGGTATTCAATTCAGGGGTATATATCGTACCGTAAAGACTGATTAGATTCTAGAACATTACATAATCTTTTTACGTAGGTACTTAGCTCCTGCTCTTCCTTGAGAATTGATAGTTGCAGAGAATGCTTTTAGTTTTGATCGTACCTACATAGTTCCATTCTTTTACCGAACCATGTAAGCGATTCACTTCAGCTGGATTAAGCAAATGTGAATCATGAGAAAAATTGCAGATACAGGTATCGATTTATCTGCACAAAAAATCTTTGTTTAACTATTGCAATACACAACAATAAGCACACAATAACAACAGTGCATGCGTTCTTTATGCTTATATTTGTGTGAAAGTGTACCTAGGTAAGCATTAAGCTGTTTAAGATACATAGTAGTTGGCAGTTGCAGACTCGCTGTTTTCTACATGAGCTTTTTTTGAAAGCTCTTTTTCGGAGCCATCAGTGAGGAATAGCTAAATTTCCAAATTTCCGAAACAAGACCCAAAATGATCTTCAGCCATTTTTAATCATTAATAAAATTAGCGTTAATTGTTAAGACTAGCTACTACGATGACGTACAGTTCTGTAAGCCAACGTAGTAGCTAGTCTTAACATCAAAATTTTACACCAAATTATAAGTTATCTAAAAGCTTTTAATCGTCGTTGGAAGGAAGACAATTTTTATGAATCTGAGTTGTGTTTGTAATAATATTTTATTGAGGCTCAAAAGCTAGCGTAATCGAGATAAGTAGAAATTTATGATTAGAGTTGTAAATACGATTGTTAGAGTTGTCATATGATTCACATTAATGTAACACCACTCTTTAACTACTAATTTGGCGCATGATTATATTGTAACTCTCCTGAAATATACGTTCAAACGTTCAAATGAACACCATAAGCTATAGCTGAGTGTCACAAAAATTTTTCACACGTTTTCGCATTAGCACACACACATATGTACAAGAGATGTATATGTGCATACAGTACTGTCATAGCACATTACAGTCCATTTTACAGTGCAAACTGCTGCCATTGTGAGTTTGCATTTACGTTCGAAAATTATTACGCTGACAAATTGTTCAAATGGGAACGCAAATCACTGTGTTTTGTTCGACATTTTATACGTTCGAAAAACACTTGTTGTAGAGTATTGTGCATTTTAGCTTTGTTCTCATATAAACCCTCATACCTATATCTGCTGTTGGAAACAACGGGCCTTATTACGTAAATTTTTTTATGGTTGTCGCCTACGCATTTTGTTGAATTTAGCATTAGAAGTCTGCTTTTTAGCTTATACAGAACTCGTTTTTGTATTGACGAGACTCACACTGCTAGGATTTTCTAGAAGTAACTAATTAAATTTACTTTGTTTTGCTCAACATGAACGAGGTAGATGGTAAAACTTGAAAAAGTTTTTTATTTCAACATATTTTTTGAAAAGTTTTAAATTGTTGATTTAAATATGGGCAATATGTACCTAAACCTAGCTATTGCTGTACAAAAGACTACATTTTTAAGGATTTTTCTGAAAATATTTTATTTGTATACTTGTTTTAGACTTCTTTTGTTAGGCAGACTCTGCAAAAGGCCGATGTGACTTCAAAAATCAGTTGTTTATTAAAAATTAAGTTCCATTTTGCGTATTTTATGACTTTTTTATGTAATGCTGCGTTTTTGATGCCGCCAGCCATTCTAAGGACATTTTTAGTATCTTCGCTTATTCCATCCTACGCTATATTTTCGCACAGGAAACGCTTGGTTGGTTTTAATCTTGCACGCACTGCAGATTCTTACAAAATTGTCGTTCATGCCAAAATTTTAGGCTGCCGAAACTTTCTCTGAAAGTTATGACTTCGCATGGCAAAAAGAACGCACGCGCTTTAAATTTACCCCTTCGCATATAAAAATGCCCGTACACAAATTGCAGTAATTTTGCACTTTGGAGATGCCCATATAAGAAAGAGCGAGAGTCTATCACTATTGCTATCTTTAAAATTTTGCATGTCAATTTTTAAAATTATTCCAGTCACAAAAATTACCCGTTAGTCTTTGATTTTATACTAGGCAACGTTAAAAAACTGTAATCTCTGCACCCAAGGTATCATGTATGGCTGACTAAATGTTTATTCTGCGGCAAACATTACACCCGTGGTAACCGTTTATTTTATGCATTTCTGTCTTCAGGCTTACTTTTGGCCTGATTGGACTGAATGATAAGCTTACACTATATATTTGCATATAACTTTTACGAAAATTATGAATAGAACCATTAAGTTCACTACGATTATGTTTTTTCCACTACTTTAAACTACCCACAGATTCCTCACTTTAATACAAAGAAAAAACATAGATGAGGATAACTTTGTAATTTAAATACCCGCTGTTTGAAATTTTCCTCGTTGTTAACTTCAACCCTACGGGCCCCATTCCTTTACCGGACTACAAGTCTAAATAATTTGAAAATTACCCACAGGTTAAAAATTGCATTCCGAATGGATGAAATGGACTTGTTTAGACAGACTAAACGAACTGAACCCTTTCCGCATACTGTTACATCAGAGTAAAAATTGCACAAGTGAAACCTGTCGGCATTATGTTTCACAGAATTTGTTACTTCACGAGGATGCCTTAGGTATCCGTGTGAAACGAGCCGGTGGCCAAGTGGCTAGGCGTGACAGTCCTGTCAGAAAGCTGCCCCTGTGACGCAGTCTCCGTCTGTGGTGACAGATCAAAACCCAGCCAATGACTGGACTTAGTGCATTTTTGAACTATCATGCAGCATAGGGTTAACCATGGACACTAATGCTGAGCATGCATGGTAAAAATCACCTTAGTTCAGTGTCAGCAGGTTGTGGACGTTTTTAATTTTTTTCTGCATCATGGACCAGCATTAGGCAACGCAATGCTATGAAGACGACTATAACCTCGCCCGAACTAAGACGCAACAAAAAATAAAAAAAACTTGCCCAACAGCGCGACTTTGACAATGAAAATAAAATTGTTTTCTACTGTTTTTGATGAAAAACCCTTTAAGTATTAATTTACATGAAAACGTTCTCAAAACATTTCATATTAACACGTTTGGTAATCTTAGTGCTAATTTTTACAATCTATGTGAGATTGTATCCCTGTTGCACCTATGTAATTCTACGACCTCTTAAGGTTTAAGTTTATTGATTTATTAAAATACCAAGAGTATTACACCATTTATTGTGTACGTACATCGGCCCCATCTCCAGCACTGATAAACGTAGCCTACCTGCAGAAACAGCCATGATATTATGAAGAAAGATTTAAATTCTGTACTGCTTGTTTACTTTTCTAAAATTTCATGTTCGTTCGAAGCCCTGACGGCGTACTTACGGGATTTTGAGGAGAAAAATTTTGCAAGGGTTTTATTTGAACTTCAGATTGGTTAGAGTTTTTGGCCTGAGAAATTCTAAAGTACACTGTACAGTATATTTTACATATATGCGCTAGCAACAGTATATAATCCCTATTATGTGCTCTTGATGTAAGTGTTGTCGTTGCATAATCCAATATAATATGTGTTGCTTTATATCTAAGGTTAGACCATAATGCCTTTATTTTTATGCCACCATGCCACTGCGAACATTTTTAGTTCTTTATTATTATCCGACTTTGCTTATGTAAATGTATTACAGGTCAGTTTGGCATATTTGCTAGTTTTGTTATCATAAAAAAGGATCTTTAAGAAGTTATACTGATTGAGTAACCGTCTAAAACAGTCAGGAGCTAGGGCTACTGTAGTAGTTCTGCATTTTGTGGCTTTAACTGAAACACCTGTCTCAATCTAAGAAAAAGATGTATATATTATATATATTTGCTAATTTCGGTTACTGAGCCGGGTTCATCATATAGTAGTAGACTATATAACATGTTCTTATCGTCATTGTTTTTTCTGGATTATCAAAAACTGCGTTTGACAAATTTAGCATTTTGTACAAAACAAAGCTGCCGAAATGTTTGGTTCCTATCAAGAACTGAGTCAGATCATTACACAAGTTTAACAAACAAGGTTCTTGTTTCTGTCACCAGAGTGATTGGGCTGGTCTTAATTTTTATATCCAATGTACTTTATCGATGCCATATATTTTTACTGTCAGCAAATTATTTTTATGTATTAAAGTAATAGTCAACCATGAACGCAAAGAGGACGTTGGCTTCGTTGGCTTCAAGATAACCTATGCAAGCTGCTATCAAGGTCGATTCTACTCGCTGAGCTTAGTTTGGGAAGGCTATTTAGGTAAAATGTTCTCGGATCGCGTATCTTGTTTTTTTCCTGGCTTTGTTTAGTTAGGTGTGTGGCTTTTTGCATGCCTGTTTGATCTACTTTATAGGTTTGATTTTTGTTTTGTTACGTTTTTTTTTTTTTACATAAATAATTATTTAATTCGTTAACAAATACCCACGTTTGTAAGCAAGGTGAAGTACTTTTTTAGTTAGTAAACTTGTATATTTGTTATAAAGAGTAGTTAGGAAGGGGGGGAGGGGGGGAGCGTGGTTCTTTTTCCTGCTCCGCCCGCCCGGGGCGTGGCCGGGCCGTAGCCCCCTTTTCCCCCTTTGTTTCGGGGGGGGGGGGGGGGTGTGGGGGGGGGCCCCTCAAATCCGGGAAGTGTCTTCATTTCAGGCGGGGTACCTCTCCTCGTTTCAGCACACTGCCAGCGCAAATTCGGTGGTATCTTGATTTCAGGGGGAATATCCCCTCGTTTCAGCACACTGCCAGCATGAACTCTGTGGTGAGCTGGTAACGTGCTGAAACGAGGGGGAACCCCCCCCCCTGAAATCAAGACATCACCGTGGCAGTGTGCTGAAACGAGGGGGGGTTACCCCCCCCCCTGAAATCAAGACACCACCGAATTTGCGCTGGCAGTGTGCTGAAACGAGGGGGGTACCCCCCCTGAAATCAAGACACTTCCCGGATTTGAGGGGGGGGTCCCCCCCTGAAATCAAGACATGTCTTGATTCAAACCTCCTGAAATCAAGGCGTAAAAGGGCTTATTTCGGCCGGAGCATCGTCCGGGCCGATTAGCTAGGATAGAGAAGAGTGCCATACTCTTCCCTATTATGTACTCTTGTTACAATTAAAGCAGTCACATAGTCTTGTCTTAGACTTGGGCATCAGCAAAAAATAATATATCTTAATGTACAGTGTGGCTTCTTAAACTTAACTTCTCACTTTTCACTTTTTTTTAGAAGTGTTTAAGGGTGAGACACAGACACTGTACTCCTTCTGAATGTTTGTTTCATCAACACCTTGGAGTGTTAAAAAGTTATAATGGTTTTGAAAACGTTGACAATCACTTTATGACGTGCTCAACGGTCAACACAATTCTTACGCATCTGTTAACTTCTGTCATCTCATTGTCATTTAGGGCTTATCTAATGCAGCTGAGGATAATTTTTTCTGTTGATGTAACTGCAGTTTTTAAATTTTTCAAAACTAACTTTTGCCTTCCAAAGCTCCATTTAAGTACAATAGCAATATACAGTACAGGGGAGCATTTGAAAGGGTTTAGATTTAAACTTTCGAACCGTACGCACGCTTGTGCTTTAGCCGTAACTATGTCCATTCATCCGAACCGAAAGCTGCATATCGGTTTGGCAAATAGACACAGTCCAGACTGACAAACATGAAGGTCGATTCATATTTCAATCATGCATACAAGCACATAAGTGGACATGTGCACATGGGTGAGAATGCGCGTTTTAACCGCTATTTTTTAATTAGTTTTAAATGGCAAAAGGACATTAAAACTGAACGGACGAAAGTAACATTCGTGCCTTTGTTCGTACTGTGTCTTTTTGCTATTGCCGTTGCCGTTAACATTGTGCTTTGAATGTACGGCTGAACGAAAGAAAACTTAACTCAAATATTCAATATCGTTCAATAAGTTTTGCCTGAAATTTTACCTTAAGCGATTATTACAAAAAGAGTATTAAGTTTAGATGCACCTGATTTTAAAGCTACTTTGGGGTACACTTTTGTAATGTAACGTGTGGTAGCTGTTAACATTCACTTTGAATATTTCACACTTTCATACGTTTATACTCACCTTGTATGAAGACCTTCCCATTTTTTGGAATCTATGCGTTTTTGTTCACATATGTACCTACCTTCCAACAAATAGGTAATTTTACTCCAACTTCAATATACGCATCACCTAAGTTTCACAATGAGCGCTACTTTCACATACCTATTCGGGATGAGATTTTAATTTTTCTACCTCCATTGAAATACTGTAACGTCCTCTTCTATTAAAAAGTAAAGTTGCATGTATTTATGCATATGTGTTAAGTTTAAAATATTCAGAGGTATCGAATGCGCAGACTTATTACAATATTTGTTAATGGAACTGGTTTTCGAATTTGTCACTGCCCAAAAAATTGCCAAATTCAAATATTGCTGGAAGGTTAATTTGATGGGGACTGAACAGCGCTCAAACTTCAATTTCAATTCGATATCGACAATAATAGAATGGGGAGCTTTAGACCTGCGTATTCTATGATTCAAATTGCGGCTGCTGCGTTGTAAAGCTATAAAGTGACAGTCATGCATGAAGTTTTGGGTCAAAAAATATACTTTCGCTGAATTACAAAATTTTGTGGTTTTACCATGCAGAAAAAACAGGGATAAACTGCCATTAAATGCGGAAATTCCTACAAAGCACAAACTTCATCTATGACTCATCTTGTATACTTATTAAAATCATATATAGCTACATATGTATAATTATATTAAATTTCTGACCTTTCATGCTTATTTTAACTAGCAAAACATGGTTTCCATCCTTTGACAAAATTTCTGGACTGTACAAGTAAGCTACATAGTGTCAGTGGTCAGTCGTTTTTAAGATAATGAACGATTAACACATGAGAAATTATATGGGAACAAAGACTCATTAGGATTTAAGAACATCCTAAGATGTTACTTTGAAATTGTTTTTACTAGATAAGAAAAATGCCCTGCGGGACGATGGTAACATAATAGGCCAATTGGCATTACCCATTTCGCTTTCAGATATATAAGAAGCAAAACTGACGCTGAAAAATGACCTGTTAAAAGTCAGGAAACTAGAGCATTTTGACTGAGCAAAAGGCCGACTGCTGCGCCCTATTATTGCGGGCACCACGATTGTGTAAATGAAACTATTGGGCTTAGTCTTTACTACACAGAACGGTGTTAAAAGTTTCGGTCTCTAAGGCCAAATTTTGAGGACCCTGCGCCCTCATTGATCAGAATTCCGTACATTTTGAGAAATTTTCGACAAGTGCCATTTTTGTCCACTTTTGCTCAAATTTTATAGACGCTGTCTTGCCTCTAGCGTTTAACGGTAAAGAGAGTTGATGCCCATGGCGCGTCCCAACCCTTATACAGTTCTGGATACATGTAGACAAAAATTTTCAAAAACAGGGTGTGGCATACACAAACCGATTGCTGCAAAAGATTTCTCGGAGGAGTGCATACAGCAAACGTATATACAATGTATGTTCTTACAGAAATTTGCACTACATGTATGCATGCACTTACATTTACATTTGCATTCAGAGCAACTATAATACAGATTTGAAAAAGTGTGCCCAAAAGTATAATAAGTACAGCGGATAGGTACCAATTGTCCAAATATCGATTTGCTGTCACAACCGCGCCGATATCATAATAAGCCGCGCTCGGGCCCATTACGCGGGATTAACAAACTGGCGCTTAATACCGACGCCGGGCCATTTGTTAAGCTTAGGTATATATGGTTTTTGTTTGGTTTATTTAAAAAAATCTGCAATACATATTAATTAATACAGAACAGGAACATACTATGCTTAGTAAGTATATGCAACTTCTGTCAATGGATGGATCCTGTTGAGCAAGAAAGATCTGATATCACTAATCGATTTTGCCCGCAATAATAGGGCGCAGCAGTCGGCCTTTTGCTCAGTCAAAATGCTCTAGTTTCCTGACTTTTAACAGGTCATTTTTCAGCGTCAGTTTTGCTTCTTATATATCTGAAAGCGAAATGGGTAATGCCAATTGGCCTATTATGTTACCAGCGTCCCGCAGGGCATTTTTCTTATCTAGTTTTCATAATTTTTCGGCTTCAGAAATTAAAAGTATGTAATAAAAAGACGTGCACAGTCACTAAAATTTTTCGCTTTCGAAAGAATCATCGGTGAAAAGCGTAAAGACAGTCGATTACAGTCAGACTATCTGCTTGAGTTAACGGCTGATCTCTACCCTCAAGCCAAAGATGTGTGGCCCAAAGATACAACTTTCTCTTGGAGAGATTGGTGGTTGCAAGGTCAGACAGATATCATATTTTACTCAGCAAGGGCCTATTTCTCCACAGGTTAAAACGGACTGGACATTTTTAGTCAGAGGTTTAGGAATGGCAATCGGGTTAAACGGACTAAACGAGTTAAAATAAGTCAGCGGCTTAAGGACGTAGTTTCGCGAAAGCAGTCGACTTTGCGAGGCTGTAAAGCTTGTTCAGTTACATGTTCGAAACTGTTCTTTCTATAATTTCAAAGTATATGTTAATGCAAATAATTTTGCCAAGTTTCAGCAAATTGGTCCAGCATACAGTTTGCAATAAAGTCGCAAAATGATTATTTGGTACCAAACAGCATTGTACTAGTTTCTCAGTGAACATATATAAATTTCAAAGCAAAAAGCTCTCGTTTTGCAATCTATGAGCAAAACTCCTTTGGCGACACTACCACCTTAAATTCAGTCTGACGCTGACCCCATTCCGATTTAGAGGATTCAGCGCTGCTAAATCTGTTATCCAAAGTTCCATGATTTAGCCAATTTAGCGGATTTAGCGCGTGCCTAAATCCGATAAATCCAATAAATTAAAATAATTTTGGATAAGCGTCTTAACTAAATGTGTTAAATCCTAAATCTGCTAAAACTGCTAAATCCATGAATTTTAGATAACACTTTCAGACTGTTGTACTGTACAACTTGACTTTGCGCATTCGGGTCACTAATCATTTCTGCTTGTAACTTTGGTTATGCGCAACCGTTTTGAACGTTCGATACACAAATCAAAAGTCCTAAATGGTTCGAGTGCGTGAGTAGGTAATTATTTCGGATATAGGGTAGGAATAACTGGATAGCTTTAAAAACTTCTTGTGTTTACTAATTTTGCAACTTAGGTATTTATCTAAACGTAATTCACTCCCGATTATATATATTCGTAACATTCATACATAGGCGAGGGGCGGATAGGGGGGTTTCCCCCCCAACCCGACCTCGCTTCCCCCCAGAAATGTCAGCTCCCCAGGTCGGCTCGCATTCCCTCGTACTAGGTAAAATTTTGAAAAAATGCACCTAGGAAGGAACCCCCCCAGATTTCCTCAGCTGCACGTGTGTGGTACATACAGTCAATGTACAAAAAGTTAACTAAAAGAAAAAGAAAAAATTAATTTGTTCAAGCAGACGTTTCTCGTCTCTCCATCAAGTTACTGACTTGTTTCGAGTCGACACATTTTCGGTGAGCGGACGTGAAAAAGAACAACCGTTGGGCTACCACGATTCTGCGGGGTTCTCGTTATTAGGATTTATAAACTCTGACGGTGGTACAACTTCGCTGTGAATTAAAGATATACATTTTTAACGCAAAGAATTTGAAAAAAAACTAGAAATTAAGATAGTAATAACAACGCAATAAAACCTATCGCTTATACGATCTATATATGTATATACGTATGTTGTACGTCATGTGACTGTATCTACTATCTACGTATATAAAGACATTTCAATTTGAAAGTTTATGAAGCAACAAACATGATAAGTCAAATTACGTTCACCATAGTATCAAATTTAAAACAGCAAAAATAACGAGTGATTTCACAACTAAACAAGTAAATCTAGTTTGTAAATTATCGCACGTAGTATGCACATAAATAATATTGCTTCTAACAACTGAACGGAATAGTTGGTCAATTTGACCGTTTTCACAAGATGAGTTAAAAAAGAAGTTTTTTCAAGTTTTCTCAGCGAAGCGATGGCGGTTTACCGCGAAAATAGGAGAAAAGTTATGGCATGACAATCCGCATCGATTGAGCCCAATGTGACGGAAAACGGCTCGATAGATGCTGAGAAAAGTTGGCTGAAAAAAGTAAAAAGAGACGCGAAGTTTTTTAAAAATTTTCAAGAGATATAACTTTCTTCATACTCAACCAATAAACTTAGTTTTTGCGACAATTATGTGTTTTTACACATACTACCAGTGTATTAAGTTTAAAACTGTGGCGTGGACGTTAACTGGCGCTATTTGTCGATTTGTATCCTAAAAAGTCGCATTCAGCTGATTTTATCCTATTATAGGTTTGGCGCTATCGCGCCAAACCTGATACTGTCTAGTACACACAACCGTTGTTGACCACTGAGCACTATTTTGCACGAAAACAATAGTTTTTCGTCAAAATAACGTTATATTCCCGTTCAGCACCTCAAATTAACCTTTTGCACAGTTTTTCAACAAAAATGACAAAATTCAAAAATTTGGTCAAATTGACCATTTTGGCACTTTGCCAGGGTTGCCAAATTGGAACAGCGCAAATGACGCGGACCAAACTATATCCACGGGCCCCCCCCCGCCCCTATATTAAGATGCAATAGAAATACAGATCGAGCGGTTATCCATAAAAGCGTTATACATTGACAAAGTCATGAAAAACCATGTTTCCAAGGGTGTCAGAGGGGGGTGCACCAGTTCTGGCTACTAGGTAAATCTGAGAGCAAAACTAATATCACACTGAAATGCACAGTATATGGGTTTATATTCGCATACAAAACGACAGGCCTCCATCTATAACGGTTTTGGCTGTACTGCCCATGGGTAGCCTAACCCCCTAATACACGTAAAATACCTTCCGGACCCCCTCCCTAGGCCTACAGTGACACGATCGACTCCAAAAGGGGAGACGCACTACAACCCTACTACACTACCATGCATACAAGAGATCAGACTTGGGCTGTTTGCATGACTTCTCAAAAGCTGGCGCCATTGAATTTTTGACTTTGCCATTTTTCGAGGCCCAAAAAAGGGCTTTTCCCCCTCCCAGCAGAGCCAAAACGGCAAAAGCTCAGAATAAAATCCTTATGATGACACTATTGCCGACCAAAACAAATGTAAAAAACATAAAAAAGTGCCTCGCCAATAAGGATTTCTTGAGTTATGGCGCCGGGAAAAAAAAAAAGACGGAAAAATCCGAGTTTGCGGGAGGCGATTTTTCATATCTCGGGTAATACCCAACCGATTTGCCTGAAATTTGGCCAGCATGTACCCCTCCCCCAGGCACGTGCACACACCAAATTAAAACCAGTTTGCTTGCATAAATTTTTAGTTATTAAAAAAAATAATTTTGAAATTCTGCAATGTGGAGTGTCGTTCCTATTCTAGGGTTAGGCGCTATCGCGCCTACCCTGATTTAATAATCTTGTCAAGCTGCTATTCACACTATTTTATCAGCGAAACAATAACCAATTCTTACGATCATAGTGTATTTTTTTTAGTCTGACTAAAAATCAGTGCTAAACTTCAGCCTGCATTTAGTTTTATTCTAGCTACGCCGTTTTATCACAATTAGTCCAGAAGTTCAAAAAATATGTCATTTTGACACACGATTTGTCAACGGTTTAATGGGACTAAAATAAAGTGGGTTAGGGAGGGCGGTAAGCTGAATGAGTAGACTGACTGCTGACAGGTCGAGGGCAGTAAGCGGGTCCAGCAGGTCCTCGATGGGCAGCGCAAAATCCAGTTCCGCCGTGTCCGACTCCTGCAACAACAAAACAATTAACCAATCCAGTGCAGCCTGCAACAAATAATACCAAACAAAGCCTCACTGCAACCACCCAACTGCCAACAAACCATGCCTAACACAGGATCCTTGCCAATTGGAACCCACCCCCCTCTAACAACATGCCAGGATGTACACGGAGGGGGGTTTCGGGGGAGCAAGTCCTCTCTACCCAGACTGTATCTTTCGGGACAGGCACACAATCCGTATATAGTTGGGAAGGGGATGGAGGAGAGGGCTACCGAGTTCCAGGAGAGAAAGGGAGGTCTGTTCTGACCCGACGCGTTCAAATTTCCGGTCAAAATTTAAAAAATCTAAGACAAGTATCACCCCTGTGCGTGCGGAGAATGTAGATTGATCATGGTGTGTGTGTGTCTAGTCACCGTACCAACTCCTCCAGCTGGTAGTCCCTGAAGTGAGTGCGATGAATGCAGAGCATCTCCCAGGCGTGCAGTATGTTCTTGCCGCACTGCTGGAAACTGCGCCGGATGAGTTCGTTGGCGGAGCTGTCGGCGATCTGGCCCCCGTCCAGGCCCGGCCCAGAGTCGGCCAGCTGGTGCAGAATGGCCAGAGAGTCCAGCTCAGCCTCCTCGCTGCAACAACCACTCACCACGTACTATTACACTGACACTGGCACTACACAGTGGCCAATTTGCCAACAAGTACCAGCAAACTAAGGCTGCACCAGAAAAACTTCCCACGAGTCTCCCATAGTCCCATCTACCAAATTCGGCCTAAGAATAACAAATTTCTCAGCATAAGCAAGCGTCCTGGCAAGCAAGGGTGACAGTGTGCATCATCGATTTGTTAACCACACTGTTCAGTCAGTGTAGGGCTTAGGCTAGGCTGTTCATGTTCATTGTAGGAAAACGGACGTTGCTGTTGCTGTTTTACAAAAAAAATGTTGCTCACGCCGGGACCCTCCCCCCATTTTTGCCCATGGTGGGTCACCCCCCCCCAACTAGCCCGTAATCTGCTTACTATTCTTTTATAATTGCTAGCTTCTAAACCCTCGCACTCTCGCAAGCACTGTGGTTGTATAAGTTTGGGTGTTTTCAGCCCTAATTTTACTTTCGACGCCGCATTGGCCAAGAAAGAATTTTTATTTGTAGTAGAATTTTTTAAACCAATTGTGTTAAAGTGGAGTTTATTTGCATTTAAATGAAGAATGAGTATCAAATATCAAAAATAGCACATTTTTAAATTCAAAATATTGTATTTATATCATATTTAAATTTTTCCTGAGTATCAAATACCAAAAGTATCATGATATTTAAAGTATTGTATTTATTATATAGATTTAATTTTTTTTAGAGCATCAAATATCAAAACCAAAAGTATCATATTTAAATTCAAAGTATTGAATTTATATCATATTTAAATTTTTTCCAAGTATCAAATGTCAAAAGTATTGTATTTAAATTATTTGGTATCATATTTATATCATATTTAAATTTTTTCGAAGTATCAAATATCGAAAATTCCAAGTATATATCATACTTATGACATATCGTCGTTCCAGAAGCAAAAAATCGTAACCGACATTTTCATGTTTTCGAGTTATGGCCGTTTGAAAGTTTTTGGCAAGGATAGCAACCAAACCGTACGAAATGGGATATTTTGCTCTGTATCCAAGTTGTAACCCCAGAGTAGTAGATGACGCCTGGCCACAACACTTAAACCAGCCATGCTTGGTTTGAGGTAAATCGAGGTTTTTGTCAGTTACGATTTTTTGTTTCCCCTTTAATGGGTGCAAGCGGTTGACGGCAGCATATCGTATGTGTCATTTCCGACATTTTGGCACCATAGTATTAAGCTGTATTGACTATGACTAAGACTAGCAACTGATGTCACTTCCGATATTTGGCCACTGATAGAGCCAGTAAAGTGGACAATTTACTCTGGCCTTTCGCTCACATTTATTTAGAATTTGGCGACGATAGAAGCATACTGTTTGAGTGGATGCAAAAGGACTCCAAAAACCGAATGGGTCAACAGATAAAAGTTTTGAAAATTTGGGGTTCGTGCCAAAGCTCTTTTGTGGAGGCCGGAGGGTCTATGAAATTCAGCCATGGATGCCTACGAACTTCAGACCCCTCAGTTTTGTTGACCCCGTTACATAATGCAAGATTGCAATATAGTAGAGTTAAAGATCAATGTCTGTAACTTTCTTAATACTCATAAATCGCATTGAGAATAACTAATTCGTGTAGTCTAACTTTCTAATTTGACTAACTCAGCAGAAAGTTACAATTCCACACGGGTTTCTCCTTTTGTTTCTGTGACCCGGCCGCAAGAAAAATTTATTTATTTCTCCACTTATCAAAAATTTTCCCCAATTTTTTAAATTTCTTCGCTGCCAGAATGGGCTAAGCCTTCTGCATAGCGGATTGGCTAGGTCATTAACCACTGAGCCCACTGACTCTTATGGACTATTTTGTTACCGGACTACGCTCGTTTAGTCTGTTTAAACAAAAAAGCCATTCCAAAAACTCCGTTTTAAACGGACTTAAAATTTGGCGCGCTGTTTTTTTAGACTGACTACCGACGTAACTACACCTGTGGTCCTGTGGTAGTTTTGAAATGGCTTCGGACCAATAAAGTAGCTATTCTGGGGGCTACACTATGGATACGCAGGAAATTGTGTCACACAGGATCAGGAACAGAATTGAAAACAAATGACGCTCCCCCGTCATCTGAGTCACGGCACCCATCCCAGAAATTTACTCAAGTGTAGATCTGCTATTATTAATTAACAACGCCGTGGTTAACTCAGTATGATGAAGACTATTTTAACCATGGTTAAATTAACCACGCCATGGTTATTTTGCACGAGCGTTATGATAAAGACGCAATATTTAACCATGGTTAAGTTAACCACGCCGTGGTTAAGTTAACCACGCCGTGGTTAAATGTCGCTAACCAGCCGTTAACCACGCGTGGTTAATTTAACCACGGCCTTAACCACGCGTGGTTAACTTAACTATCTTATGATAAAGACGACCTGTGGTTAAATTAACCATGGTTAACTTAACCACGGTTAAATTAACTATATGATAAAGAGGCCCTAAGTGTTATTCACAAACTAACGCTAAGCGTTTGCTAAGCGCTAAGCGCTTAAGTATGTTTAGCATTTTAAAAGGTCAAGTTTGTGAATAACACTTAGCGCTTATAAGCGCTAACACTAAGTGTAAACACTAAGTTTAAGCGTTAGTGTTAGTATGTGAATTCGGGCCCTGGTTTACGTCCGAGCGCATGTTAAACAATTCATAGCTGTATGGGGAATGGGGTGGCTGGCAGGAGCTCACGTCCCCCCCTCACACAAAAAATTCGAGAACTAAAAGTCGACGGTCCCGAAAATCTCAACAGAAGTAAGTATAAATGCACTTTTTTCGAAAGTTATTCCGAATTTAAGGCATTTGTGGGTGACCAGAGGGTCAGAGTCTTCAAAATATGGCAAGAGAAGTTTTCCATGATTTTTGGCCCGGTTTAATCTATGCTAAACATATGCATCGTAAGTGAGCATAAGACACTAATTCTCAGAAGAAAAATATTGTAAGTAACACTTACGATTTTTGGTGACTGAAAATGCATAGGGCGCTACAGCAAAAATCACTTTTGCGTATCGTAATTGCAACTTCCGATTTTTTTGCATTTACGAATTAAATGTTCAACAGCATCAGTTAATCTGTTTCTTATCCATAACTCTTCGAAAACTCATTCTTTTACTTCAGTTCTTTTGCTAAAAGATAGCACTTGACCGTAGCTACAATTTGTATATGACAAGTCCGAAAGCGTCAAAAATGTCGGTTGCGATTTTTTGCTTCTGGAAC
>JASANF010011823.1:0-146489 GCA_030248245.1 Trissonchulus sp. WLG1_4 | reverse complement strand
GACAACATAATACGATATACAAATCATTCATAAATAGTCAGATACGATACACCACTGTAATAACTACTGTTCAATAAATATGACATGAGTGTTGGCTTTACACTGGTGACCCAGAGTTTTCTTTCAAAATGCGAAACATCAAGTTTTGTTTTCTAACGTTCCTTTGCCTGCTTACGCAACCACATTTGGAAGTTAAAGTCAACAAAGATTCTACCAACCTTCAGGAACGAGAAACCGCCAGTTTCGTTTCTGGATTTATTGGAGTTTCAATTGCTTTGTCGAAACTTAAAGTCAAGTCCGTCAATTTTGGTGACAAAGTAGTTTCTTGGGGACATTTTCTTGCATGCCCTGGAACCCCGTTCAGAGCTGTCACCCTGCGTCTGTCAGTGCGTCATGCATTGTTTATGCGTCAACTGTTGATCACCGCGGGTGACGTCGAACAAAATCCTGGTCCAGTAACGAACGGGAAAGAACTTTCCAAGTCTGATCTGATAAAGGTAAATAATGCAATTTGTGACGATCAAATTGACGATACAACTTTGATGTCTCGGCAGGACATTCTGGCACGAATAGAAACAATTGACGAGGAACTCATTAACGTGGCAGTGCGTATGTTGAGTATTTCTGCGCCACCACGTCATGCGGTCTCTACTGGTCAAAATGGTGACACTTCTAAAGGCATAAAGTTGCCGGAATTTGACCAAAGAGAGTGCCGTTACTGGTTTGACCAAATTGAACAAATTTTAGCGGGAAACTCAGACATTTTAAAGAAAAAGAGTCTTATGCGCACCATCTCTCCAGCTATTTTGAAAGAAGCTGGTGTAGATCCTAATGGGACATTTGATTCAATTAAACACTGTATTATTAACTATTTCAATGAATCAGATGATCAGCGTTTAAAAAAGATGCTGCAAGTTGCTACCTTGGGGGATCAAAAGCCTTCCGGTGCTTTACGCAATTTGCAACAGCTGGCACCAAACAACGATCGGTTAGTGCGATTGCGTTTCTTGGAGATACTTCCCGAGAGCTGCGCATTGTTTTGGCGTCACTGTCGGACCTTCCGACGGACAAGTTAGCCGAAACAGCTGACAGAATGTTTGAACAATTGCCTGTTAACACGAGAACGTGTCAAGCAATTGGTGCCGCTGCTGACCGCCGTGTTCCGGCTACGGACGAAGCTATGTCTTACCTTACGCAAAGACTAGACGACCTGACCAAAATTGTTTGTGCTCTGTCCGAGAACAACAGGTCGCGTTCCGCTTCGCGTGGTCGTCGCACTGGTGGTCGATCAACCTCCAGAACAAGGAAATTTGACCCTAATGGCAAATTTTGTTATTATCATTTCAAGTTTGGAAAAAGAGCCAACCGCTGCGGCCAACAAGGCTGCCAATGGCGACAAAGAAATGACACTACGGGAAACTTCGAAACTCCGTCGCAGACGCGGCAAGCGACGGGGTCGTAGCCGTGAAAATTGCCGCACCTGACTTTGGGACAATATTGGCTGATACCGGCAGCGACGTATGCGTATTGCCGATAGCCTATTCTACCAAAACGTTCGACCCGAATGCTAAATGTCCAACTCTTAGTGCGGCTAACGGAACTAAAATATTAACTAACGGCCACAAACTTATGCTATTTACACTCCCCGGTTTTGACAGACCTTTTCAATGGAATTTCATTGTTGCTACAGTTCAGCAACCTATTCTTGGTCGTGATTTTCTTAGCTATTATAACTTGTTAGTTGATTGTCGAAACAACAGATTGGTTTGTCCTAAAAACCCATCTGTTAAAAAACAGTCTAGCACAATTTCTGCTAATAATAGAAACAATAAAACCATTAATGCATTAACATTTATTAGTCAGAATTCTGTGCTACATAGTAATTCGAACTTGATTTTACGATTAAATGCATTGACTGACAAGTACAATAACCTGTTTAAAACTTTTTCTGCCACTAAGCCTATTGCTCACCCAGTGGAACATCATATTGTTACCAATGGCGAGCCGTATTTTTGTCGGCCTCGTCCTTTGCATAGCAAAAAATTAGAACTAGCCAAATCATATTTTTTGGATCTGGAAAAGCAGGGAGTCGTTTACAGAGGTGAATCGCACTGGGCGTCTGCTCTGCATATGGCGCCCAAAGCTGATGGGACATGGCGACCTTGTGGCGATTACCGCGGCCTCAACGCTGTCACTGTGCCGGACCGATACCCGATGCCTAATGTGGGTGATCTGACAAACGATTTATTCGGCTGCACAGTATTTTCTAAACTCGACCTGACCTCTGCATTTCATCAGATTCCTATGGCCAAAGAAGATGAGCTGAAAACAGCTATAACAACACCTTTCGGAATGTTTATTTTCAAACGAATGCCGTTCGGACTTCGAAATGCATCCCAAACATTTCAAAGACTGATGGATGTGGCGCTGCAAGATTTCCCATTCGCCAAAGCCTACATTGACGATCTTCTTATTGCTAGTCGATCTACGGAAGAACATTTCAGTCATTTAGAAAAGGTATTTTCCAGATTGCAAGAATATGGACTTTGCATCAAGCAAAGGAAATGCCAATTTTTTCAATCAGAAATTGATTTTGTCGGAGTAACGATCTCACAAAGCGGTTTTCGTCCAGCAATTTCAAAGCTGGAGGCCATCGACAACTTCCAATTACCAAAAAACGTCAAGGGTGTGAAACGTTTCCTTGGACTCTGTGGATTTCATCACAGATTTGTCCCGGGCTTCTCGTCAATTGCCGCACCTTTAACCGATATAACGCGCTCAGTCAAGCAGAATGCTACCATAGAATGGACGCCAGCTGCAGAGAAAGCATTCTACGACCTAAAAGCAGCTCTTCGACAGTCTATTACTCTTGCATTTCCTGATCCAAAAGCGGACTTAGAGCTCAGCACAGACGCATCAGCGACTGCTGCTGGTGCTGTCTTGCACCAAATTAGCCACGGTAAAAAGCAACCACTGGCTTACTTTTCCAAAAAGTTCACAATTAACGAACAGCACAAATCTGCTTTCGATCGGGAGCTTCTTGCAATATATCTCGCCCTAAAGAGATTTCGATGGCTCATTGGGATGAAATTCAAGATATTTACTGATCATAAGCCACTGATCGGGTGTCTGCACAAACGAGATCCTACCCCTCAGCAAAGCAGATGGCTGTCATATATTTCTGAATTCGGCTGTGAAATAAAACACATCTCTGGTAGCGCTAACATCACAGCTGACGCGATGTCACGTTCGGTCTGCGCGATAGAAACTGCCACAACTATCAGTGCTGACTTAGCCAAAAAACAACAGGAAGATTTGAAACTAAGATCTTTCCTGGCAAGTACAATTCTTCCCATAAAAACGCTGGACATTAATGGTGAAAAGGTTTATATGGACGCATCAGTAAAACAATTACGCCCTTATATTCCAGAATCCATGCGTCATAAATTATTTCAGCAGTATCATTGCCTCTTACATCCAGGTCCTAACGCCACTCTAAAGACAATATCCCAGCATGTAACATGGCCTGGTATGAACAAAGATGTTCGGACTTGGGCAAAATCCTGTCAAAGCTGTCAAAAATCAAAGATCGCTAGACACACCAAAAGTCCACCTGGAAGCATTCCTACCACTTCCAGATTTCACACAGTTCACATAGATTTGTCGGCCCGCTGCCACCGTCACAAAGTTACACCTACTTGCTTACGGTGATAGACCGATTTACGAAATGGGCTGAAGTTCTTCCACTTAAAGATATTTCGAGCAAAACAGTTGCAAACGCATTTATAAATGGCTGGATTAGCAGGTTTGGCATTCCGCGTATTCTCATCTCAGACCGCGGGGCACAATTCGAAAGTGCCTTGTGGAGTCAACTTATGAACCGTCTTGGTATAGAGAGACATCGGACAACGGTCTATCACCCATCCTATAACGGAGCAATAGAGCGATTTCATCGTACCTTAAAGAACTCCATCCGTTGTGTTTGCAAGTCTAGCAACTGGTTGGAGACGCTTCCGTTAGTGCTGCTCGGTATACGAACAACTATTGATACAACAAGATACACACCAGCTCAACTTGTCTATGGAACAAATGTAGAAATTCCATGCGATTTGGTGGCCCCGCAAGACACTGACAATACGAACTCCGCTGCAAAGACAATAGAAAACCTGTTTAGCGGCGTACGGAATCTAAATCCTCCCATCAGAGTCCACCCAAACAAGGGATACGTACCAAAAGATATATCTGCGTGTACGCATGTCTACGTGAGAGACGACAAAGTCAAGCCTCCGCTTTCACCACCGTACTCTGGACCATTTCGCATCCTGCGTCGAGATGATAAAAAATTTCTCATTTCGCTAGATTACAGAGAAGACTGGATCTCCGTCGATCGCCTCAAGCCTGCATATCTACCCGATGACGCTGAGAAAGAAAGAAAGAAAAATAATGCAGAGACAACACCAAAGACTGCCTTGAAGGATAAAACTACAACAACTGAAGTAATTTTTGCAAAAGTTCGTGGATATCCTTCATGGCCGGCTAAAGTACTCTATGACGTCAACAACACGCCATTGGCAAATATTAGAGTGCCATCTTCTTCATGCGCTGTGCAATTTTTTGGAACAAATCGCTATGCTTACGTACCCTTAAAAAATACTGATCAATTTGACCCCACAAAGTTCAAGAACACCAATAATAAACGTTTACAAGACGCTATCAAACAAGCTGAACAATTTCAAAATCAACAATTGTCAACTCAAGAATCAAAGAAAAACCCTAAAGTTCGCTTCAAACCTACAAATACTCCGTAACTCGGAGGGGGGTCATGTAGGGACAACATAATACGATATACAAATCATTCATAAATAGTCAGATACGATACACCACTGTAATAACTACTGTTCAATAAATATGACATGAGTGTTGGCTTTACAAAACTACACAGAAACATAAACTGTATACTAACCATTGTGTTGCTCAAGTGGCTTAGGCAGTGCTTTTGGCGACATATGATGTCACCAAAAAGTGAAAAACACAGTTCAAAGCAAGGATTGCAGTAAGTCGAGCACCATCAAAAGCACATGTTTGAAAAGCACCAAAGCACTGACGCAAAGCACAAGGCACTACAGCATTAAAGCACAGTGCTTCGAAACATTTCAAAGCCCAACATACACAAGCACAGTCAAAAGCACAAAGCAATAAAAGCACAAAGCACAGTTCTTGTGAATTTGTAAAAAGCACAAATTGTCAAACATTTCAAAGCACAACGCAAAAGCACTAAAGCACCAAAGCACTAAAGCACGAAGTACATGTATGTGAATGCGAGTCTGGAATGATAGCATTATGCGTAAAATTATTCAACGCTTGTGGGAAAATACAGATTTTTTTAAAAATTTATAAACATGCCAATAATAAAATAAATGAAGCAGACTAAACTTGATCATTGCTGTTATTGTATTCCTTATTGGTTAAAAATGTCACGATGATTTATATAGAATGACTTGATTTTTCAGAAGATTTACGAAATTGAGAAAAAACAAGAGAAGAATACATCGTCCGAAAATATAATAAATGTGTCCAGAAACAACAAACCCGTCGTTATTGTGGTGCAATAAAACGCTATTTTCCGATTCGAATTTTTTATGGCAGAGAATTACACAGCGCGTTTAAGGTAGTAGTGTCGTGAAAGCAGTCGATTTTGCGCGACTGTAAAACTTGTTCAGTAAAATGTTAGAAATTGTTCTTTCTATATGTTAAAAATCTATCTAAAGGCAAAGTATTTTGCCAAGTTTTAGCAAAATTGTTGCAGCATCTAGTCTGCAATAATGTCGCAAAGTCGGAACAATGACGTTTTGAAAACCTATTCACATTCCACTTTTTCGTCACATTTATCAATTTTTCTGTTTAGTTTTTTTACACACTGATATCACATATGTTGTAGTTTATGCACACAAAATTTAGTGCAAATTACTGTAGCGGCTGTGGAGTAATACTAGTTTGAACTCTGAAGGTGTACGCAAACTGTAAAATAGTAACAGCAATAATCATAAATTGTGAAAAATCTAGACACTTATTTTCAAATCAAAAGGAAAACAAAGCTTCAATTTTATTTTTCTTATTTGTCGCAAAAAGTTGTGCGTCCACACATTATGTGTACTTCACAAGCTAGCCAATCTGATATCTGACTTGATTTTTCGAACTTTTATGTCCGTATTGTGTGATGTCTGGCTTACTAATGGCGATTGGTCCAAGATATTTGTCGATATTGATAGTGTGATGTCTGGCAGTAATTATTTGACACCATACAGCGTTGGACTAGCTTCTCACTGAATGTGCTTTTTCAAAGCAAAAAGTTCTATTTTCGCAACCTATAAGCAAAACTGCTTTCGCGACACTACCCCCTTAAGCGTAGTTAAACACTGGTGAGATCTAGGTCGAAATCTAAAAATCACGGTTTCGCTTTCTTCATAGATAGACGCCTTTACTTCAAATAAGAACTTTAATTGAGTCATAATTAAACTGTGAATTTTCGCATTTAGTTTCACCAGTGTGTTGATGTATTTAATATAAGCAAAACCCTGCAAAAATAATTGAAAAGTAGGCCTTAACTGAACAGCTCAAGTACACACACTGTAAAACTACTCAGAACAACTGTTAGTGGTTTATTCTATTTTGTCTTGTTTTGTACTTTTGCTTGACATTACAAACATTAAACTAAAGACCTATATAATGTACTCTGTCTTACTCTTACTTACTCTGTCTCTGTCTTACTCTGTTACTCTTACTCTGTCTGATAATTTAGTGGCTAGACAAGAAATAGCGTCAGTCAATCGTCAGTCAATCAAGAAGGTCACATTCCCATGTATCACGACTTTTACTACCCCCCAGAAATAGAAATAGCGGCAACCTGGTAATTCACCCCTCGTTATCTTCTCAGACTAGTTTTTCACCTATACACCTCCCTCGTACTAAATTAGCGGCAAGCCTACATTTTCCACCCCTCGTTATCTTGACAGACTATGTTAGTACCTTTACACCCCCCTCAGACAGATTTAGCGGCACTTAAATTTCTACCCCTTGACATCTAGAAGGACTTTTTTGTACCCTTACGTCCTTGGCCTTCGTGCGCCTCTCATACGTGTGGTAAAGTATAAATAAAAATACATCCTGTACATCGATTCTCCGTCACTTCAAAAACAGAATTGTTGAGCCCACCCCCCCCCCGCTGTCAATCGGCTATTAGCGCTATAGCCACTATTTGACTAGGAATAGCCTGTATAGCCTGGCTATAGCTCGGCTATAGACGTTTCACAGAATTGTTGAGCCCACGCTGTCAATCGGCTATTAGCGCTATAGCCACTATTTGACTAGGAATAGCCGGTATAGCCCGGCTATAGCTCGGTTATAGCCATTTCACAGAATTAATGAGCCCGCGCTGGCAATCGGCTATTAGCGCTATAGCCGCGTTTTGACTAGGAATAGCCGTTATAGCCGGGCTATAGCTCGGCTATAGCCATTTCACAGAATTAATGAGCCCGCGCTGGCAATCGGCTATTAGCGCTATAGCCGCGTTTTGACCAGGAATAGCCGTTAATGACCGGCTATAGCTCGGCTATTGCCGGCTCAGAAGGGTGTTCCAGCATGAAAGCTACAGATTGAAAAAAGTTGTGTGGCCTGGTCAGAATCGAACTGCCAACCAATCGGTTACCAGTTCAACTGCTTTCCTATTGAGCTACAGGCCACCTGAAAGCCTATCAATAAACTATCTATATATGTAGATCAATTACACAGTTCAGTGTCATGCTAACAGAGTTACAGGTGACGTCAGAACATGGTCACTATGTGTAAAGTAAAACAATTATTTTTTTGCCACGGGGTGTCCCCCCTTTTTCTATAATTCAATTATTGCTCAATATACCTACATTTTTACTGTGCCCCATTGGAGCAAGTTTTTGTCGTTCGTTCAAAATCTGCAGTTATTGCGAGTATTCTAGATGACTTGGTGGCTTAGCGACAGAGTGTACGCTTGATAACCATAAGGTTGGTGGTTCGATTCCACTACAAAGTCATCTTCATTTTGTATTTTTCATTTTTGGTTTTGGACGTTGGAAAAATCGCCAATGCTGGCAGCAGCTATAGCCGGCTATTTCAGACCAAACAGTGTATTTGTAACGGCTATTGGCGGCTATAGCCGAATCGCCACTTCTAGGGGGTCTCTACTTGATTTCAAAAATAGCCATAGTCTGGCTATAGCCACGTTTCTTCAGTCAAAACTTGGCCATTTGAAAATCGCCAAAATAGCCGCGGCGAGCTATATATGTGGCGAATCAGCACAAGTGGAAAAATAGCCACTGCAGGCAGCAGCTATAGCCGGCTATTTCAGACCAAACAGTGTATTTGTAACGGCTATTGGCGGCTATAGCCGAGTCGCCACTTCTAGGGGGTCTCTACTTGATTTCAAAAATAGCCATAGTCTGGCTATAGCCACGTTTCTTCAGTCAAAACTTGGCCATTTGAAAATCGCTAAAATAGCCACGGCGAGCTATAGCCGCGGCGAAACAGTCTAATCGGCAATATGTGCTAAAAATCGCCACAGCTATTGCCGGCTATTTTAGACAAATCCGTGTATAATAATTGGCTATAGCCGAATCGCCGTTTCTCCGAGGCATCTAAAAAACCGTGATACATGGGAAACTTACCATCAAGAATAAGGACTAGAATTGGGACAATGTAGAATATGCGCTCTCAGCATAGTATTACCTACCACACATGCATGCGCGCAAGCATGCAAGTTTTTGCTATGTCGAAATCGAAGGCAAAATGTGATGAAATGTTGGTTTTCCTGAGTCCGCCGAATTTCTGTGACCTTACGTTTAGGCAAAATTAAATTAAGATGATAGATACTTCTGTAACGTGTAGACTCTGGTTCGTCGTAAATAGCAGTCACAAATTAAACACAAATGGTCGAATTTTACTCAAGGGCATCCAGTTCAACAACATTAATAAGCATCAATCCAGTAGTTCAATAAATTAATCAATAACCGCAATGAAATCCTTTGATTTACAATTTGTACTTGAATCAAATGTGTTAAAACATAGTTAAGAATCCAGAGCTGAGGGGCGGCCCTCCTAGGTTTTTAGCCTGCATTTTACCCAACTGCAATCTCAAACCTACAAACTACTTACATATGTGCTACAAACTACGCAGACTAACAACTACATAAACAACGGACCACAAACTTAAACTACTACTAACTAATCTCCAACTTCACAGGTTTGGTTTCCATTTCTCCAGACTGCTCTGACAGTCAATAAACTAGAAAGAGCTACAATCATACCTATAGTCGGTCGCAAATATTACTCTCTTTCTAGAACTTTCTATGCAACCCAAGTTGGGGTCTCATAAGATTGTTAATTTCGTTTAACTATTACTGTGGCCTACGGTTTCCACTTGACACTTGCAGATGGCATGAGGCTATTGAAAACGAAACGAAAAAACAGGCCATTGAATTTGAAAAACCTACTTTGTCAGTAAGTGGAGTCTCATGTTAACTAGCTGTATATAGGTGTTTCTGAATAAATCACTCGCTCGCGCCAGAAATGAGAATAAACAATTTTTTCACAATTTAAACTCTTGTTTAAATTGTTTAATTTAATTGTTTTTACTCTATCTAATGTTTGTCAGAGAACTGCCGCCCTACTTTATTATTAATAACCAGTAAGAATTAAAAAAATAAACCCAGTTCTAGAGCATCTTTACTAATGCACTTGCTTGAAAAAATGCTTTTGTTTTTTGCCTTTTAATTTTTCGTTGCTTGTTTTCATTTTTTCTCTGGAAGCAGTGTTTGCGTTTTTTCTTTTCTGCAGAAAATCGGTAGATATGTTTTGCTTTAGTTGAAGCCACTACTCAACCATTACGATCAAAGCTTTTGCCAAAGTTCCCAACTTTTTAGTTTTTTGTTCCTCCTGAATTTTTATTCTTTTTTCATTCACCTGTTATTTTTGTTTGCTTTTTGTTTTTCATTTCACAGCTTTTTTTATTTCGTGTCGATTAATGAAACATCGTGCAGTTTTTGATTTTTTTTATCCAACGCTGATTTTTTTTATCATCTTACAAATGCAACCCTTGATGGCTTACAAATAAACTGTGATATGTTGTTTCGTACACAAAAACAATTATTTTACCACGGCAATAAAAATGGTTTTCTTTGACTAGTAAAGATCATCATTTTAGTTGTATCAGATACAATGAAGCACAAAAATCCGTTTTTTTTATGTTTGCCCATGAGGTGGTCGAGTGCAGGGTGGCTCCCAGATTCACCTCTTCCTTGTTTTGAAACTATACCAGGCTACTAGTATAGCTCCAAAACAAGGGCATCCTAACTACCTACGGTGTGTGAGTGTAGTGTATGCTTTTAAATTTAAATTTAGGGCAGAGTTTGGGGCCTCACATACCGATCCCGAAGGGTGCAGTTATGAGTACCCCGGTTAAATATTTTAATTTAAAATTATATTGCAGTTGTTTGTCACTCTTTTCGTTCCAGCATCTGCGGCTTTAGTGCTGTTTAGCGGTTGTAGAGGTTCTAATAGTGGCAGTCTTTGAGTCTAGTACGACTCGAAGCATCATCGGTCTTTCAACCACTAGTTCTTCACATTTTTTGCACCGAAAAATTGCATACCAGCTCTGCCTGGGTGGGAGATTCTTATGACAGGGTGTATAATTGTGATTTGCTTTATCGTGGCTTCCCGTTCATTTGTGTCCTTCCTCGTTCTCAGGGGAAAACCATATATCGTTCTGCACTACTTGCCGTTCCGCGTTTTTAGATTTGCCTAAAGCAGTTGTTGTTGTGCGTTGTTGTTGTTGTTGTGGTTGTTGTTATTGTTTTGTTGTTGTTGCTGTTATTCTTGTTGTTGCTGTGATTGTTCTTGTTGTGACTGCTCATTCTGTGGTTGTTGATCCTATGGTTGTTGTTGTAGTTGTTGTTGCTGTAATTGTTGTTGCGGTTGTTGGTGTGGTTGTTGCTGTGGTTGTTGTTGTTGTTGTTGTTGTTCTTGTTGTGGTTGTTGCTGTGGTGGATGTGGTGGCTGTGGTTGTCGTGGTTGTGATTGTGGTTTTTGTTGTGGTTGTAATTGTGATTTTTGCGGTGGTTGTTGTTGTTATTGTTGTTGTTGTTCTTGTTGTGGTTGTTGTTATTGTTTTGTTGTTGTTGCTGTTATTCTTGTTGTTGCTGTGATTGTTCTTGTTGTGACTGCTCATTCTGTGGTTGTTGATCCTATGGTTGTTGTTGTAGTTGTTGTTGCTGTAATTGTTGTTGCGGTTGTTGGTGTGGTTGTTGCTGTGGTTGTTGTTGTTGTTGTTGTTCTTGTTGTGGTTGTTGCTGTGGTGGTTGTGGTGGCTGTGGTTGTCGTGGTTGTGATTGTGGTTTTTGTTGTGCTTGTAATTGTGATTTTTGCGGTGGTTGTTGTTATTGTTGTTGTTGTTGTCGTTGTTGTTGTGGTTGTTGTTTTGGTTGTTGTTGTTGTGGCTGTTGTTGTTATAGTCATAGTGGTTGTTGTTGTGGTGGTTGTTGTGGCTGTGGCTGTGGCTGTCGTGGTTGTGGTCGTGGTTGTGATTGTGGTTTTTGTTGTGGTTGCAATTCTGATTTTTGCTGTGGTTATGGTTGTTGTTGTTGTTGTCGTTGTTGTTCTAGTTATTGTTGTTGTTGCCGCTTTGTTGTTGTTGTTATTGTTGTTGTATGGCGGCGCTACCCCGGAGTCACTCAATTCCTGCCTTCTTCTTCCACCTCTCCCAAACCTTGTACGTCTCCTCGGATTTTCTGGCCAGATCGGGAGGCCCCCACCCCGCTTCGTATCTCAGTCCACTGCATTTTGTCAGCACGTATTTAGTCCCGTTTCTTCTTATTCACCACACACCCGACATTCCAAATCTCCCCCTTCTATTTTGTTTCACCAGTGCCTTAACTTCGTGTGGTGGCCCAATCTTAGTCTGCTTACTGTTCACACTATGGTAACACAAATAAAATGACAATTGCATCCGAAACAAATCCTTTACATTATCTCACAGACGGACTTACGGACAAATGCAAATACGATACGGACAAATGCGAATCAGGTTTACTATGTCTAAAATCGACTATATAATCACAGCAGAGAATTAATGCGCTTCTATACTAAATACATAATGTGAGTGCTTAAAGTTATGGCATGACTCTGTAGAAATCTTGAGGTACTGCTAGATCCTAGATCCCCGAGGTTAGAATAGCAAGGATAGCACTGAAATGTTTGAGCGTGATCGAAATTTCATTTTATTACACAATTTGTGACTAAATTGGAACCAAATAACAGGTCACCGTACCTTGCACTAAATGTGTGGCTGTTACCTACAGATTCCATTTTTTTGTCCCCATGAAATAAACACCAAGTGTTGGGACTTCGATCTGTCATGAATTTTCCTTTGTCAGCCGTTTAAACTTGTAAAACTTCTTTTTTCTTCTCTTTGAAAAACCAGCAGTTGTACCAATTATAAATGTTTTGGTGATTATTCTTTTTTGTTGTTTTGTCGTCTCCTTTCCCTTTTCTCTATTTCTTTCCATTGATAGAATTTTTATTTTAAATCAAACAATATGGATTAGTTGTAATCATGTAAATTGTTTTAGATCCAACCAATTTTTAGATTTTCCGGCACCCACTGGCGGAAACGAGAACTGCCATATACTGGACCCATGGTAAGCATTGGCCCTGTGGTGGGTCGTAACACCAAGGATGTTCTCTTGGTGGTACGAAGTTATTACAGGTGGCATAAAAATATTTAATGTAATAAATGCTACGTTTGGTTTAGTATGAAACAACTTTCAAGTGTCAACATGTCAATAAAGCTTTATTTTGGCATTAAAAACGGACATTAACAGAAAATTATCTAAAAAATCTGCTGCTTTAAAGAAAATAACCACCATCGAAAGTGGCCATTACAAACTGTTTTCTTGAAACTAATTGCAATCACAAGTGGTATCTTTTCTTTGTAATTGAAATGGCATTTCTGTTGTCCGTTTTTTGTATGAGTGTTTTGCTAGCACAGCTTGTAGTTGTGACACAAGGAGGTGCTTTGATGAAAAGATCATGTGAGAATTTGAGTCATTTTTTACTAATGTTCTATTTTATTTTTCATAGTGTCTGTATTGTAATTTGAATACATCAGCGGTCATATTGCAATGTTGTAAATGAGCATTAGGGCCTATGAGACTTGGGGACTGTGGTGTAGTGGTAGCATTCTTGTCTTCGAAGCAAGCGGCCCGGCGATTCCCGGCGCCTCCATTTCATTCTTTTTTTCAACTTGGGCACCATCTGTTTTACAACATACTGTTGACGGTGACATAGGACGGAAAGGATAGGGCCAGATCCTCAGGACAGTTTTATTCCCGAACCGTCTTCGGAGAGGGTTTAGGAGCCCCATGCCCTGGGTTGCGGTTGGCACTTCAACCCTTACGATACTCGTGCTCTGTGCAGCATGACTGTGCACATAGTTTCTTTTATGTGGTCCCGCGGTTTCGGTTAAAGGTGAGCTGGATAAAACTCTCGGCGTTGGTGGATAATCGTTTGGATTCGATTGAGAAACCCTGTGGTTGAGGGTAAAACAGGAGATCCTGAGTGTGATGTGACTGAAGTAGGCTTCGAGAACTATGTGTGAATGTGCTTCGCCCTCGAGGCATCGGGTTCGCCCAAGGAGCATGAGTATCGAACGAGTATCGTTGCAGGGTCGCAACGATGTTCGAAGGCAGGACCTGTTGTAAATGAGAATTAGGGCCTATGAGACTCGGGGGCTGGGGTGTAGTGGTAGATATCTTGTCTTCGAAGCAAGCGGCCCGATTTAGATTCCCGGCGCCTCCATTTTTTCTTTCTTTCTAAATTGTGGCCTCTTCTTTCTTTCAAAAGCAAGACATGAGGTGATTTTAGACTATGGTGAAAAAAATTATTGTCGTGGTTGCCATAGCAACGTGTACGAGTTTATTATAAGTAGAAGTTAGGATTATGTAGCTGAAAGTGTCATTTTGCTGACTGTGTACAATTTGTATGCATTTCTTCTATGCAGCTACACTATAATTTTAGTTTAGTTTTAGTTTCAGTTTTAGTTTTAAATTTAGCTTTTGTTTTTGTTTTTGTTTTTGTTTGTCTTGCAATATGGCAGCTGAGGCGATACTTTCTGTAATATAAATATTATTTATATTTATATAAACACTTTTTATTTAAACAACATTTATTAAAGTTTAGTAAATACAGTTGAGAATGATAGCAGATCAATAGAAGAGGCCAGCAAAAAAAATTGGCACAGTTTTTTTTATTTTTTTACTTTTCGCATTCATTTTTATTCTCATTTGTTTTTCGATCAATTTAGTTAGTCCATTTGAATCTAAAGCGTAGCTGTTTTAAACCAAAATATAAAGTATCGAGAAATTAAGTAATTTTTTTTTCTGATACCATAAAGTCTACAAAAATTTTCCACGTTCAAACTTAGACTTAGATTCAAAATGCTGACTCAATGTGGTGACTTATAACTGAATTGGAATTACATTCCAACTTCCGAGTCAATTTTTTTGTAAAATTAAACATTAAGCACCAGCCGGATAAAATTTGCAAATTACTATTTTTACAGCATATTAGCATTTACCAGCTAAAAATGTAAACAAAAAATAAATTTGGTTAAGAATTATGAACCACTTATGAACCGTTTAGAAATGGTTTTTAAAACAATCAAGTAACAGATCATCAAAAATTTTTTTTATGCACCCTCACGGTTACGGCAAAGTTCGGAAACTGCAAAAACCGTACTCTACCTTCTGAAGGTCGAGAGAACTGCCCTGTGGCGAAACAGCAGGCAATAGGTGATGCATTATATACATGTGTTAGTGTTCACGTGCCTGGCTGTGGGGGGCCACAAAACAGTCCGAGGGTCACGCTGGGGGAGCGGAAGGCCCGGAATTACTGGCGTTCCCGTGTCGCCCAACCCAGCCACTAGATTTCTAGTCCGTACACAGACGGGTTTTTTCCTAACTAGGTATGTCCAAATCTCCAACCCAAACAGTATCCTCTGTTTGCTACGTTTCTGTGTCATGTTCACTGGGGCCCGTCTAGTGGCTGGGGCACCTCCCCGCAAGCCAATTGGCCTTGGCGTAAGCGACATTTAGCTCAGCGGATCCCATATGTTGATGCCAACACGTTAACTGTCAATGTATAATCAAGAAACAAACAAAACAAAAATAATAACGCACCTGTGCACATTCCTATAATGTTTAGTACCCGATATATATATATAATCCTTGTTAGAGAGGAGTCCGCAACCGCACTACAAAGGGATAACTGCAAGCAAAACATACATATTAGCAAACCACAGCCGAGCAACAAAACAGAAGCAAAATGACACTTGCTATAAACACATTGACGCTTGTCACTATATTGCCACCGACCATGCATGTCTAGCAAAAGCAAATCATACATAACTGAGTCCATATATTAATACAGAGTCCGAATCATCTTACATGCCGTTTCAATCTCAGTGGGAAAGGAAGTTTGATTAATATAATTACCGCAGACGTGTAAGCTCAATGGAAAGGTTAATTTTGAGCAGTTGTACAGCACAGTATTAGCGAAGCTTGACAAAAACTCACCAGTCAGCACTAAAGGGCGAATACCTAGCTTTTCTCAACCTACTAAACCGAACTGTCCTGTCCTTGTCCTACTTTTGTAGTTCACTGAGGTCGTACGGTGCGGTAGCAGCAAACGACTCCCGGACAAGCACTGAAAGTACACGCAGGCAACAGCGGCACGCAAAACAACATGCAACCAGGTTATTCTAAACTCAAGGGAAAAGGGCATGATTAAATAATGGCAAGTGCCGGCCTAATGTGTGAAGATTAATATAAAGAAAAATGAATTAACTAAACTGGAGAAACTCACCAACACAATTTAAACAAAAACTAAGCAAGCATGAAATACAGCGAAAATAAATGCTTAATTGTGTATATTAGTGCAATCTGTGTGCGCCATCAGTCACACTCACACGGACTGCAAACAACAGCGTCATGCAGAGCAAGCAAGCAGCAACAAAATGCCAAAATGAAAACAAGAAGGCACAACTAAAATTCTGGTTTATTAAGTGCAACATGCAAGGTTTTGAATTTATCCATTCTATATACCCAAGATTACAAATTTAATAGCTGTTACTGAGTCCATGTGAGTGTTCACGGGGGAACCAGTGAGCAAATTTTTATGGGATCTAACTACGCTCACCTGCTTGAAGGAACGCACTGTCCCCCATCATCAAAAGTTACTGCACATTCGACACTGCCACCGTAAGTGCCTATAGACACTCAGTTTAACTGTGTTCACTAAGTTTAAGCCTTCGTGTTAGTATGCGAGTTATGCCGCAGTGTTCAACGTTTTTTGGTTAGTGTTTAATGAAACAAAGAAAGTCTGATACCCGTTTGCTAAATAACAAGCAACAATTTTATGTAAAATTTATCGTGTTTTGATCCATGGTCACGACAAACCGTGCACTTAAACAATACTACTAGCCCAATCTATGACAGAATGGACGCTAGCTGGAAAAAAATTATTTCAAGGGAATTTAACCATCACATGTAACCCATGCTGAGCAATAGAAAAGTGTTTAGCAGTTCAGAAAAAGTGTTCAAACTGCAGCAGTAAAATTCAAAAAACAACTGAAGAATTTGATGATTTGTTAAATTACATGGTTTGTTTTATCTTTGGAAACAACATTAAATAATATTTATGTAAAAAAGGATAATTTGACACTGCGTCAATTTTTTAATGCAATAGGAAACAATAGGCGACTCTTACTTGTAAATGGCATGTTGTGTGACCTTGTTGAAAAATTTTGCACATGGTTGCATTGCTACAGTGAAACTTAATCGGTACTTATCATCCCATGGCCATTCGAAGAAAGAAAGAAAAGTTTATTTCAACTGAAATTGAAATCGAGAAACTGAAATTTGCACTTGAAGTTGCGACAAAAACGTTCTGGAATAAAAAAATAAAAACGTTATCTGCCATGGGTACTTTTTTCAGAAGAATTGAATCTATCGAATTATTAAGTGTTTTAGGATGCTGAAAGACTGAGGATACTGACTGATAATTTAAAAAACAGAACAAAATGGAGACGCCGGAAATCAAACTCGTCCGCTCGCGTCGACGACAATAATGCTAACCACTGCACCACAGCCTTGAAGTCTCGTAGGCCCTATTTCTCATTTACAACATTCTTTGTTTGTTTTTAGGCCAGTATGAATGTGTTGGAAACTACAAATGCGTGAAGCGTGACTGCATCGCTGTGCATCGTTCCTCGAGTATTGAGGATAATGATGATCGCAAACGAGAGTGCTTGAAAAAATGCGGAAAGGTTTGATTACCTTTTAATGATTTTAAAGCCCGCGTCCTACTTCGTGCTTAGTGCTTTAGTTCTTTGGTGCTTTAGAGTTTTAGTACTCTGTGTTTTGTCCTTTTCCGGTTCATAGTTAATGCTTTTGTGCTTCAGTGCTTTGTGCTTTTAACTTGTCCTTCTTCAGTTGATACGGTGTGCTTTAGTGCGTTTGTGCTTTGTGCATTTGAGTTTGTGCTTTTTCGGACTAAGTGGTTTAGTGCTTTGTACTTTTGAAAACGTGGTTTTCCGGTTCATACACTGTAATTTAAGCACAACAGAGCACGAACGCACTGACGCACAGCACAAAGCACTAAAACATTGAAGCACAGTGCTTCGACTCATTTCAATGTCAAACATCCAAAAGCACAGTCGAAAGCACAAACCACTAAAAGCGGAAAGCACAGTGCTTTTGAATTTGTAAAAAGCACAAATTCTCAAACATTTCAAAGCACAACGCAAAACCGCTAAAGCACCAAAGCACTAAAGCACAAAGTATGAACCGGGCTTAATATTCAAGATAGTATAAAAAATTTTAATGGTTCAAGGTTTGAATAAAAGATTGAGTTTCTGAAATAAAAAGTCTAAAAACTGCAAAAACTTTGAAAACGTATCAATTAAAAAAAATGTTGTTAATAATAATTACTGTTTTTCACATAGTAATGGTAAGCGACAGTCAAGGGTTAGCCGTTTTTTTACTAATCTGCAATTCACAAAAATACGCTTATATAATAGCTAGTGATAGTGTTATACTTGAATTAGAATCTTGACCAATTTTCCGTGTTTACACTGTGTTCTAGTATTAGGCTTGGAATGAGCTTTCTGCTTAATGAGCACCCCAAAATTATTCGCTGGCTGTCTGTAACACGTGATATTTAATTGTTATTAGAGATTTGAATGTCGATTTTTTGAATTGCAAACTAGACGTTACTGTATAAACTTAAAATGTAAAAACAAATACAGAAAAATGTGAAAAAGGCAATAGATACAGACGCACGCACACGCACACACAACCACGTATCAACACACTGTGCTATAGTGACATGTACAGTAGCTGTCCTGATCACTTGCGGCTGTTATATAGAGACCCAGGAATTCTCTCTGTGACAGACTCTGCCTTAATGTCCAGTGCAGGCGGACATTAATTAATTTAATTTATCGATTAAGTATTATTTTTTCAGTAAAATTTAGTTGGAAGGTCATGTTTCTCCCTTCTTTGAAAAACATTGACAATGAGAAGCTGATGTTTTCGATTACATACTGTAAAAATTTTGTAAAAAATGACAACATTGCACCAACATACCAAAGTTATGGCCAAAGGCGCCTCATAAATTGAAACTTCAGAGTCCTGTAACATAATTTATTAAATATGTTGTAAATATTATTTATAAAGCTTTGGTAACTTTATAAAACAAATTATCAGTTTTCAAACAACAGATTTGTTATATATACTTTAATCAATTGTAAATATAAAAATTGCCACCCCATTTATGGCAATTTACACGTTAAATATGCTATCAGTCTTTTTAACACTGGAAACGAAAAAACAGTATAAAGACATGCAGAAAAATAAAGCAGACTAAACTTGTTCCTTGCTGTTTTACTGTTACTCAATGGTTTAAAATTTCACGATGATTTATATAGAATGACTTGATTTTGCAGAAGATTTACAAAACTGAGAAAAAACAAAAGAAGAAGTCATCGTCTGAAGACATAATAAAAGTGTCCAGAAACAACAAACCCGTCGTTATTGTGGTGCAATAAAACGCTAATTTCCGATTCAAATGTTTGGCTGAAAATTACACAGCGTGTTTATTCTTAGTTAAAGTTTGGGAACAACCAGGTCGAAATAAAAAAATCAAGGTTCTCTATTTTTGCTTTCTTTATTGAGTCACTCTTACTTCAAATGCAAACTTTAATTGAATCACAATTAAATTTTGAAGGCTCACTTTTGGTGAAACCAGTTCTATTTTGTTTTGTTTTGAACTTCTGCTTGACATTAAAAAAATTAAATTAAAGACCTATATATTGTACATTTTAATTTGATTTTTTTTAAAAATTTTAATAAATTTAATTTAATTTTAATTAAGTTTCAATTCAATGTAATGAAGACTACAGTAAGACACCAACTCATTAATATGCTCCACCTCCTTACTCTAACTCATAATTCAGTGGCTAGACAAGAATAAGCTTCAAACAATCAAGAATTGGGACTAGAATTGGGACAATGTAGAATACACCCTCTCAGCATAGCAATAGCACACATGTATGCGCGAAATTTTTGGTTTGATCTTCTAAATCGAAATCGAAGGCAAAATGTGACGTCGGTTTTCTCGAGTCCACCGTTTTCTGTGACCTTACGTTGGGCGTCACTGATCACTGTACATGTTTTTTGGCAAAAAATAAAAATGGATAATAGATGCTTCTGTAACGTGTAGGCTCTGGTTCGTCGTAAATAGCAGCAACAAATTAAAAACAAATGGTCGAATTTTACTCAAGGGCATCCAGTTCAACGACATTAATATAATCCATTAATTCAAAAAATTAATCAATAACCGCAATGCAAGCCTCTCTTCGCACTTAATTCTAATGTGTTAAAACATAGGCTAAGAATCCAAAGCTGGTGGGAGGGACCCTCCTAGGTTTTTAGCCTGCGTTTTACACAACTGCAGTTTTGAACATACAAGTTACATATGTGCTACAAACTACACTACACAGAGTACCAACTACATAAATAACTGACCACAAACTTAAACTGCTACTAACTAATCTTCAACTTCACAGGTTTGGTTTCCATTTCTCCAGACTGCTCTGACCGTCAATAAATTAGAAAGAGCTACATTCATACCTATAGTCGGTCGCAAATATTACACTCTTTCTAGAACTTTCTATGCAACCCAAGTTGGGGTCTCATAAGATTGTAAATTTCGTTTTAACTATTACTGTGGCCTACGGTTTTCACTTGACACTTGCAGATGGCATCAGGTTATTGAAAACGAAACGAAAAAACAAGCTATGTATTGAATTTGAAAACCTACTTTGTCAGTAAATGGAGTTTCATGTATTTGTAGCTGTATTTAGGCGTTTCTGAATAAATCAATCGCTCGCGCCAGAAATGAGAATAAACAAATTTTTCACAATTTAAACTCTGCAACAACCAAGAACAAAAAAAATTGTTTTTACTCTATCTAATGTTTGTCAGAGTACTGCCGCCCTACTTTATTATTAATAATCAGTAAAAATTAAAAAAAATAAACCCAGTTCTAGAGCATCTTTACTAATGCAGTTGCTTGAAAAAATGTTTTGTTTTTTGCTTTTTAGTTTTTCGTTGCTTTTTTCATTTTTTCTCTGGAAGCAATGTTTGCGTTTTTTTATTTTCTGCAGAAAATCGGTAGATATGTTTTGCTTTAGTTGAAGCCACTACTCAACCATTACAATTAAAGCTTTTGCCAAAGTTCACAACTTTTTAGTTTTTTGTTCATCCTGAATTTTTATTCTTTTTTCATTTTCTGTTTTCCATTTCTCAGCTTTTTTTTATTTCGTGTCGGCTGATGAAACATCGTGCAGTAGCAGTAGAATTACTTTGTTGTTATGTCATACAGCATGTGTAAATATATATTTTTGATTTTTTTTCGCAATAAGTTGCCAATGAAACGAACAAATGAAGCAGAGCACCACGCTGGAACGTTAATGGAAATCCACATACTTCGCTGTCGGCAATATGCGCAAGAAAAAACTTTTCCAATCAAAGTTTGTTTGCTCCATTCAATCAAACATGAAAGGCAGAATGTGTGCTTACATTTACCAACAGAAGCACTGAAAATTATGTCTTGAAAGCAAATTGTGCATGGATCTGGAAGTTTCCGTTTTCGTGGACCAGCAATATTGACCAAGTTCTTCAATTGAGATAAGAGGGCTTCAAGTAAAGGAAGACACATTTAAAACTCAAACCATACGGATATAATTGGGTTCATTTTCTAAACAGTACCAAGCTGCCAGGTAGAAAAAATATTGAGAACTAACGGAAACAACGATGATTACAAACTCTTATTTTTTTGACACTACTGATGAGCTATGCGCATATTTTAAACACATATCATGTAGGCAATAATTGAGAATTTGTATTGTCAAATAAACTATTTACACTAATAACATACTAAAATATCCAGATCATAAATCAAAATTCAAAGATCTTTGCCAAATCTAAGCAGCTCAAGTCAAAGCATTCATTTTCCTTTTCCTCATCTTGAGTCAGGACAAATGTTAAAAGTTATATTAATTGATCAATTAGACTTACGATTATCGTTTCAGTTGCAGCAATAGATGATCAAAGGATTAATGGATGATGCTTGTACCAATAGATAGATGACTGATGGTGCTTCCAAAACGGGGCCTTGTTGAGTCGTCGTGGAGAAGTCTTCTTCAGTCGCTCTAGTAGTAGTCTTCTTCAGAGAAGAGAAGAGAAGAGAAGAGAACTGATGAATTTTCAAATTTTGCTGCTGCTTATATACTTGTATTTTGTTGACAAAAGTAGCATGTTCTATCCCAGAGCAAATATTTGCGGCTTAAGATTGGAACATTAACAGAGGAAGTGTCAATCAAAATTTTTGAAGAACAATAAAATGTTTGATAATTTTGTAGAAGATCAAACAACATTATGCCATTTTGTTTGCTTTTTGCTTCCAGAAAGATCTGGAAAGCTGCAAAGCAAACGTACTGAAGTCAAAAACAAGATTAAAGAGCACTAAATTTTGCTGATTTTGCAAAAAAATTAAACAACATCAAACCACTGTATTTGCTTTTTGCTTCTAAAAGAATCTAGGAAGCAGCAAAGCAAACACATGTCTGTCAAAAACAATTGAAAATCTAGTGATGTTTTCGAGATTATGCAAATAACAGCATCCTGTCGCCAGTCTTAGATTGATAAGAGTAGCTCAGAAATGGTATATAAGGAGCTGTTTTAGTTAGAACTTCAGTTGCCACTTATGTTTTGGTTGCTCTATACTACTATTTCCTTTTTACTATGGATGCCATATTCAATCGCTTGCCCAATATTCCACGCCTACCTTTGGAAAAATTGAAGCTTGTAGCAAAAGGCCTAAATGCTGAAGACCCTACCTTTACTTATGAATTTACGGATGACGTTCATAGGGCTAATTTGCAATGGGGCATTCTTCACGTACAAGGTAAGGTGATAATACACTTGCAACTATATGTAAAAATTATTTGCTTGTTTTTTCTTAGTGAGCTATACAATACATCCACTCCATTGAATTGTTATCCATTACAGGCGAAGCTAACACAAGAAAAGAAGCGGAGCACGATGCTTCAGCAAGTGCTCTTGAGGTTATTGATGCAGTAATGTTGATAGAAGATATGCCTGCTGACATCAGGGAAGTAAGTAGTAATTAAAATGTCTAAGCTGTGTATGTAGCACTAGTAGTAATTAGCTTGGCCTATGCATATGTACTGTTCAAAATAGTACCCTTAAATAAGGGTCCAAAATATATAATTATGCAACGACTCAACTCATAACTTTTCGATACTTATTTTTCATATGTAGTTAACAATGCCTGCTAAACCTTGACATCAACTTTTGTAGAGTCTCAATTTGAATAAGCGGAGTTCAACGTCTATACAACGGATACATTCTTTCAAGCCGAAGCAATGGGTGTCGTTTCCGGCTTGGATTTTACCTACGAGAACAACGTGTGCACTCTCCGTTACTTTTTTAATGACAAAAACTATATTCACAGAGGCTAGTTACATTTACTTTGTTTTTGTTCGTAAAATAGCAAAAAATCTAGTTTTGTTGACTTTACTATGATTTTTTTGATATAACGGTAACTAACGTTATTTATAATTACATTATGACTAAGGACATTATTGTATTGTATAAATACATTGGATATTCTAAATTTTTAGCAAAACATTAGTCTCGTCTCAATTCACTTCTTAGTATTTTGTGTCTTTTTTAGTCAGTGATCGCAGCAAAACCAAGGCAAAAAAGCGACTCTTCTGAATTCTGCCTTTGGAAGAAATTAGGCTGCGTATAGAAGAAATTGATACAGAATAAGTGTACTGAAATGTATTGTTTAGTTGGCAGCAGTAGCACAAGTTATTAAGCTTCAATATATTGGAACGCGGTTTAAAACATTATGAGTTTATCAGTTTCTGTTTTACACATTTACACAGAATTTAAACAAAAAAATAAACTTTTATTAATTTCAACAAATTTCAAATTAGGCAATGCTGTCACTTTATTGAAGTTTTAATTGTAATGACTTAAACTGCACACTGTTTGCTGTCGTCATTGTAATTAAATACAACCCATGAATGTAATTAAATAAATATTAAAATTTTTGATATAAATTGTTTATTTTAAGATTTTATTGCTGGTAGTAATTGTTAATTTTTTGTATATGTTATTTGGACGGAAATCAAAAACAAACACAAAAAACTAAAACGTTAACATTGAAGAGTATTGACAGACATATAAAATAAAACGCAAAATGACCAAATTGTTTGCGTTGAAATTAGCAAAAGCGGCTACTGTTTTAACTCAGTCGTTGATTAATATACTATGTACCGTGGAATGTTATGAATTTGAATTAATTCAATTTCAACACAATGTCATTTTCACTAGAAACAGAAATATACAGGTATACAAATCAATGGTTTCTGTACTCACACTTTCTATTTACACGCTTCGGATAGCGCCCAGAAGCAAAGGTGTCATGTTGATGTGGATGGAAATGCTCGGGTAAATAATCGTTGTTGTACTTGCAATTCAGCGTGTTGACACGCTCTTCGGCTTTGCACAATGGATGGTCAGTTAAATTAAATTCCTGTTGACTATTATTCCAGCAAACGACACATGGTCTATTTTGGTATCTAAAATATGCGTTAGTGTGAAATATATAAATTTAGTTATATATAATTTTTAGTTTTACATAAAATTTCGATAGCTTGTTTGTTAGCATAAGCGTGTGGTCAATAACTATTAGCTGATATGATCTTTTGTTTTTATTTTTATTTTCTCATGCAAGACTCAAGAAAAACACTACATAGTAAAATAAAAAACACTGCATAGTAAAATAAAAGAATGCATATAGTTTTGAAATGTCTAATTTAGAAAGAAGTGTATGTTTAGCTTGAGTAATAGCTTAATTTGAAATGATTACCTTTCATTCCTGAATGTTAATGAAAAATACGAAGTTTTTCATCCATATTAAAGCTCATCGGACTCTCGCAAAGTCTGTCCATAAATTTCTAGCATCGCTTCTCGTTTTGCACACTCTAGATGTACCATAGTCTCCAGCAGCAGAGTGAGAGTTTTGTCGCTAGCTAAAAATACATTAATATTTATTAATCTTCTTCCTCTTTCTGTTCATGGGCCATTTGACGGATCCAATGTGGCTGGAACGACTCTAAAGCCGGTAAATTTCGCGGAGAAAAACCAGAGCCCTTGGGGCCTATCTTTCTTAATCACTTGTTTTATCAAAAATAATGTAACGCAAAGTTGGACAGAAAATAAAATACAATAACAATAAAGGATGCAATAATTCAATTTTACTAATTATAAGTTTTAAATGAACAAAAAAAATTGCAGAAGCTGGGGCTCGAAACCAGTACATCTGGATTAGTAGTCCGACCATCCAAGCTACTTCTACTGCGCAAATTCTGTTCTTTATCAATATTATAAATACAGCAGCTTATCAGCCCAATAGGGCACAGTATGAATAAAAATTGCAGCTAATGATAATATTGCTAACAACAAATACCTATAGGTTATTTTCAGCACACCTATGTAAGTTTCAGTCAATACAAAAACAAGTTGTTGTTGTAACTGGTTAGACACAAACTGATTTCGACTTGCTTCCTCGCAAAAATCGACACGTGTGAGTGTGCGAGTGTGTTATCAAAAAAAGTTAAATTCAAGTGCACTTGTTCTGTCTTCCGTTTTTGGAACGTTTATTATTATATTGTGAGAGTTAATTCGGAAATGTTTATTTACAGGCAAACTTGAATTTAATGAAGTTTGCACAATTTGTAAAAAATTTTTGGAAGTAAAGTTAACGTTACCGTGCATCTCATTTTTTCTTCAGCGTCGCTTCGTCTGACAGTAAAATTGCTAAATACGTAATCCTAAATGTACTATAGTTAATAATACGTGTCCTTGATAAGGGCCGGGAAAATTACAAAATTTATCAGCAGCAATAAAAAATTTGCACATTAGTATTGGCAAGTTTTTTAGCTACACACAAATTTGCACTCCAACATTGTTCATTCAAGAAATATATACAATAATTCTATTTTACTAAATATACTTTTTTTTAAAAAAATGAACAAAAAAAATTGTAGAAGCTGGGTCTCGAACCCAGTGCATCTGAAATAGTAGTTCGGCGCTCTACCATCCAAGCTACTTCAGCCGTGCATATTTTGTTCTTTATCTGTATTAGTGTGTTATCAAAAAAAGTTAAATTCGAGAGCACTTGTTCTGTGTTCCGTTTTTTGGAACGTGTATTATTATATTATGGGAGTTAAAGCGGAAATGTTTATTTATAGGCAAACTTAAATTTGATGAAATTTACAAAATTTGTGAAAATTTTTGAAAATAAAGTCAACGTAACCGTGTATCTTATTTTTTCGTCAGCATCGCTTTGTCTGACGGTAAAAAAATTAAAAACGTAAACAAAAATTAACTATGATTCACAATACGTGTCCTTGATAACGGCCGGAAAAAGTACAAAGTTTTATCAGCTACAGTAAAAAAATGTATACATTGGTATTATCCACTTTTTTTGCTACTCACCAATTTGCACTCCAACATTGTTCAGTTAAAAATAAAAATACAGTAATTCAAATTTACTAAATAAATTTTTAAAAAAAATGAACAAAAAAATTTTAGAAGCTGGGGTTTGAACTCAGTACATCTGGATTCGTAGTCCAGCGCTCTACCATCTCAGCGACTCCTTCTGCCAGTACTGTGTTCTTTCTCAATCTTATAAACGCAGCTGCGGGACAATGTAGTAGGAACAAATTATGAATGAAAAGGTAAGGGAATGGACGCGTCCAGTTTTGGTCTGCGTTTAGGGTTAAACTGGCTTAGTTTGGTTAAGGTTTAGACTAGTTATATTATTTTCAAATAGATCAGTTTATACCTCATAGTTCATTCATACTGCAGAGGTTACAAAAGGTTAGGTCTAAAACTACGTACATATGTTAGTTTTGAGCATGAAAATTAAAGTTTTAAGTTGAAGGACACTTACCGTGAAACAGACAATCCGCAAGGACTAGACATTCCACTAGTTTTATGCATGTCCAAAAAAAATACAAAATTCAAATGTGCCAGTAGTAGGTGTAGAGTCGTACAGTCTAAGCAAGTCTAAGCAAGTCCGTGTCTTGTCTGAGCTTAAATAGACCAATTTATCAGTTGTCAGAATCTTCCAGACCCTGGAATTCGAACTTATTTTGATGAAAATTTGCTGATCTTGTATTTTATTTTGAAACTTTTTAGTTTGCATTGTTAGCAATTTTTCACCAAAATAATTTCAAATTCTAAGGTCTGGAAGATTCTGACAACTGATAAATTGGTTTATTTAAGCTCAGACAAGACAATTTTTTAAGCTCAGACAAGACAGGGACTTACAAACTTGTTTAGACTGCTGCTACTCTACACCTAATACAGACACATTTGAATTTTGTATTTTTTGGATACGCTTCAATCCAGCGGAATGTCTAGTCCTTGCGGATTATCTTATTTACGGTGTCTTTCAAAAAAAACAAGTACGTCTTCCGAGTAGCTAGTTTTTATATCAGACACACTTTGTAAAGTTGACGCTTAAACTATTTTAAACTATGTTCATATGGATCCAACTATCACTGTTCCAATGGAACAGGTAGACGCGGCTTTAATGACAGTACGCACCAAAGCACGAGTATGCATCAATGTTGAGCACTTTAGTTACTTCAGTTATTAGAGGCCTGCATCACGGCCCGCGGCCCGGCCCGCGCCGGCCGGGCTTGGCTCAATAGCCAACGGGCCGAGCCGGGCCGCGGGCCGAAAGCTGACGGACCGGGCCAGTCCATAGGCCTGACTTTGGTCAACTGGATTTGCGGACAAATAATTTCCGATAGGTCTCCCGTTGACCAAATTGGGCCTAAAAATCAAACAATTTCTATATTTTGCTGGGGGCTGCCGCCCCCAGACCCCTGCAACTATGTGGGTTAATATTCTTTATTATTTTTCAGCAAAGCTAATTGCATGTATACACGAAATGCTGCATCTATGTACTGGTGTGACGTTTCCACCTTTTGTTTTGATTTTTCTGTTAGAAAAATTTCAGATACGTCTCCAGTTGACCAAATTCGGTCTAAAAATTGAAAAAATCTTCATTTTTTCCTCTTTGGGCTGCCGCCCCCATACCCCTAAGGCCTGCAGCTTGGTGGCTTTAGTGGTCTTGTGTTTATTATGCTTTAATTGTTAAAATTGCTAAAAAGTGCATTTTAACCCATTACAAAGAAATGTTCTTAAAATTGCTAAAAAGTGCATTTTAACCCATTACAAAGAAATGTTCGTTCCCCCACATTTTTTTCTAGGTACGCCATTGGTACCAGTAAAATTATTTGAAAATGCAATATGAGGAGTCTACGGACAACTGACCTTTTATTCTGAAAACGGGCCGGGCCGGGCCGACAGACAACTCTGAACGGGCCGGCCCGGGCCGGGCCTGAAAATGGTCCTAACGGGTCGGGCCGGGCCAACGACGAAAGGCCGAAAAAATAGGCCCGTGTAAGCCTCTATCAGTTATTACATGCATGCATGTATGTCATTTTGAATTTATAGAGTATCCTTTGACAAACAGCACAAACTATTTTTTGTCTTCAACATGTTCGGAAAATTACAGTACACATTTCCTTATAGCTGATTTTTTCCGTTGCATTTATTTTTTGCTGCTTCAAATTTTTTGTGCCCATGGAAAGGAACTGATTTTATATAATTATAAATTCCACCAATCTTAAATTTTTGTTGTGAAAGTTGAACAAAGTTAATTTTATTTACAACAACCTAAATGACACCGCCAATTTTTGAAGCTCTTCATTCGATACATTTCGACTACATCATTTTTTGCAGTACAGTCTTCGGCTCAAGCGTGAATGTACAAACAGAATGAGTAGGCACGCAGACTCTCAAAATCACTCACAGAACGGCTAAACATGAACTTGGCACGGTTTTCCAACCGATATCAAAACCAATAGCACTAAAACTTGCGTCATCAGTGGCAGAATTTAAGATAGCCGTGTATCCTATTCGCAGTATAATCAATATTAATGATCTGTATGTACCAGCGGTGACCAAAACCGGTTTTCCCTGCAGTAATAAGTTGCACATGATAGTGTGATTGTGCATGTGTGCATGTTCGCCAACAACACACTAGGGGCAGGACCTGACTGTTTTCTTCGTTGCAATTACTGCCTTAACTTTGTGTATCGGCGGCCTTCTGCTCAAAACCTACATATGTACGTAATTTTAGATTAACCTCTGCACTATAAATGAAAACTATGAAGTATAAACCGGTATATTTGAAAAAATTATATAACTGTCTAAACCTAAACGAAACTGAGCCTGACGAACCCTAAATACACACTACAACTTGACACGTCGATTCAGTTTACCTTTTCATTTATACTGCGTTCTTATTAAATTGTGCAGCTGCTGCATTTATAACGCTGAGAAAGCAGGAGTCGCTGAGATGGTAGAACGCTGGACTAATGATCCAGATGTCCTGGGTTCGAACCCCAGCTCCTGCAATTCTTTTGTTCATTTTGTTGAAAAAATATTTTTAGTAAATTTGAATTTCTGTATTTTATTTTTCATTCAGCGTCGTTTTGTCTGGCAGTAAAAATGCAAAAAGTAAACAAAAATTTACTTAATAATACGTATCCATGATAAGGGCAGGGGTAAAGTACAAATTTTTATCAAATGCAAAAAAATTTTACACATTTGTATTGGCAACTTTTAGCTACACACAAATTTGCAATTTAACATTGTTCATTCAAAAACAATTGCAACTTTTTGCAAGCACTGTTCTTGGAGTTCTGGAATTGCTTAGGGACAAAACAAATAGACAACAACAAAAATAAGTATGAACTGTGTTTAACACTATCATTAAGCATATGTAGGAGTACCCGTTTTGATTACCTAACCTGCTACACACTACGCTAAACAAGCAACAGTTTGCTGCAAAAGAAAAATAAAATGAATTTTACAGTAATTTGTCATGATTGACAAAAAACCTGTTGCGACCTCATTCTTTATTCCAACTAGATCAAACTCACCAAACTGCTAAATACTATTGGAAAATGTTTGAAGATGACTGAAGCACTATGGCGCCAACATTCCAACACACTTTGCTTCAGCAAAGAGCTGGATTTGATTCATACCCGAATCAAACGGGTTAAAACGATCAAACTTAAAGCCATTAAGCTTTCCTGCAGAAACAATTTGTAAATTTCAATTGGTGACTCGTGCATTTTTGTGGCATAGTGCATAGGCATGTGCATAGTTAAAAGTTAGCAAACCTATGTTAGCGAAGTACAATTGCACACTGAATTTTAAAACTTCTTTCTGAGAAACTATAAGGAGCACTATTTGGCTTTAATTTTTGCCCAGCAGTTTAGCCAAGCCCACTCAATTCAAATTCTCCAAGCTAACATACGCCGACGGCCATAACTAGGCAAATGGCTCGTTTTCTCTCACCTGTCTGCATTATTGTTTTTTATAATTTTATTGTATAAGACAAACATATGCTGAACACTACATTTTTGTGCAAAATTTGTTTAGTTAAAAACCTGTCTTTCACATAACTGGGACAAAATGTCAGATTTTGACTATAAACCCCTTGCTTGTCAGTATAAACCGACAAACTGTCGCTTTTCAGTAAATGCCAAATTTCGAATTGACAATGAAATACATAGAGAACCGGGCTCAAACTTTTTTATTAACTAAAACTGAAACTTTGCCAACGACACTGAGTGTGGTTCTTGACAGCTAAAAATAAAGATTTGGCAAAAATCCAAAGCAGTTCTAAATAGCAACCCATTTTGCTTGAACAAAAAGCTGGATTTGATCCATACCTAAATCAATCGGGTTGAGACCGCAAGACTTGTCACACAGTTTTTTTTCGGTAACAGTTCGTAGATTTCACTTGGAAACTTGAGCAATGAGCAATTAGATTTGAACACATGTGATATATAGAACTACACACTCATGTTCACGTACATCCACACAATCACAGGAATCAAAACACGCACACACGCACACACAACTCTCACTAAGCTGTACGTTGCAACATCACACATCATCTTATAGAAGCTCTACGTAATTCATTATCATAAGATTAGACACACACGCACACACACATGTGGTTAATTTTATCACACAGCCTTAAGTTTTCTCCGAGGGTCATTATAAGGACCTGTTGCGGTGTGCCGCAACAGGAAAAAAGTTACAGCTTTAACTGAAGCGTAAAATGAAACACGGTAATGAAACACATGCGAATTTCATTCATACTGTTTCACATTCGAGCTGTGAAGTTGCAATATTTATAATGCTGATAAGGAACACAATATTCAAACCAGAAGTTGCTTAGATGGTAGAGCTCTGGACTATTAATCCAGATGTACTAGGTTCGAGCCCCAGCTTCTGCAACTTTTCTGTTCATTTTTTAAAAAGTATAAATTTGACTAAAATTGCAACGATGATCACATTTAAGAATGCTTATACAACATTAGCTATTGTTTATTGTATTTTAAAATAGGATTATTAAACAGGATTAATATGAGTGAAAAATTTTGGCACATTATTCACCTAAAGGTATAAGTTTTGAAAACTGTAGACAGAACAAGTCGTAGCTGAATGTAGCAATAGTGTTAGACACTATTATCATTATTATTATTATTACTTTAGATTTAGACGGGGCAGCCTGTGCTCTCTAGCGGATTGTATGGTTCTGGCTGTAAAAATATTCAAATTTGTTTAGGCACATCCTAACCAAAGAAGAGCGGAAAAGGACAGCAAGACGCCGGCACCACCAGCGCCGAAATACGTGTTAACAATTAGGATTGCCTCCGAAGCTCCCTGAGCCAACAGCCCGGTCAGGTTCTGAATCAGATTCCGACGTGGACACCAATGGGCTACTGCAAATTGGTCCAAACCGTTGGCTATGTGTCCCCGCAGTCGACTGGAAGTGGGACAACAACAGAAACACCAACGACGACAGCAGCAGCAGCAACAACAACAACGACAACCGCAGCAACAACAACAACAACCCTCACTTTTGAAAAGTATGAGGGTTTGTATTCTCAAACAGGCGCCAAATACTACTTACTGCAAATACCGTACCGAGTTTTGTACCGGTTTCCAACGGTTTTGCTGATTTTGAAACCGAAAACCGCTAACCGCTTTTCAACCAAAATTTTTTGCGGAAAACTGTGCACAGCTAGAGTATGAAGCACAAATCGTAATTTTTTTGGCGGGCTCATAATCTTTGATGCGTAAAATTTATTTCTAACGTTAGTTTTTCGAAAAAATGTTGACCGGGTGCGAACAAGCAACTGGACAAAATTGAAATATAGCAAAAAAGGTATCCCCAAAAAACTGATCATTCACATAAAAAAAGGAAAAATTTTTACACAAATTTTTTTTTTCATCATCCAACTCATTAGTGTGCAATAGCTACAAGCATGTGAACACATTTGTGCTTTGGCTTTGGTCCTTTGGCTTCAGCTAATCAAAGATGTGGACAATTTCAATAGTATAATTTCTCGATGTGAATATTTTTTTCAATCAGAAAAAATAGTGGATTTGTCCACATACAAGGGGGGGCTTTGAATTATTAATGACAAGAACACGTTTTTGTTGGTTATCGCAGACGTTAAGTTTATTTTTGACAATATGCGGAAAAGCCAAAAATGATAGAAAAATAAGATCAAGTGCTGTTGGGGGTGTGGAGGGAAAATAGTAAAATAGGTCTTCTTTATTGGAGTAGAAGACCTTGAAGGAAGCTTTTTTATAAAAGAACCGTCTCCACTCCACCGTCCTCCGTTTTTTTGAGGTATGACCCCTTAAAGGTAGCATTTTCAGTGTATTTGGAAGTGAACGTACGCCAAAGTTTGAAGCCAAAAATGCTATAGTCTGTTTTTTGCTGTTTTTTTGATAGTTTTGAGTACGTTGTGAAGTTTTGAAGCATCGTCTCGGTTTAGCTAACAGGATCTTGTGGGCTACGCTGGTGAGAGATTTCTTGATAATTTCGAGTTTTTGATTCCTAAGCCTTAGCCTATGCTTAATGCTAAGCCTAAGCCTCATACTAAGCCTAAACCCTTAGATTAAGCCTAAGCCTGAACTTAAGCCAATACTGGTGAATTTGGACATTATTTATTTATTTATTTATTCATTTAAATATTTAATGTCTACTGCATGAGCCAGAAGGCTCGTTTGCACAGGTTGACAGTAATATAGGTATCTAGTGACACTATAATAAGTTATGAGTTGCTGCAGTCTTTCTAGTATTTTTGAAGTGTCTGTAAGATCCTTCTTTAATTTCAACAAGTAGCTCGTTAAAGGCTTTTGCGGTTAAGCTCTGAAAGAATGTGACATATGGTTAGTCTTTGGCTTTGGCAATATTAAACGTGGTTCTCGCATCATGAATTTAATTCGCTTCATAATTTTTTCGGAAGGAACGGGATCAAAGTGCTTTTGTTTTGATTTAAAAAAAAATTGTAAGCATTAATTTAAATCCATTTTCAATTTCTCTCGGGTTCCGATTTCGGGGGGTCGTATCTGAGAGAATCCAATAAATAAAATTGGGGATCTTGAAGCAAAAATGCTTCCCCGAAAGTGCTCTACTCAAAAAATAGGTCCACTATTCCCCCTCCAACTGCATTTAACACTAAATAAATACATAGCCTAACTAATACTTTTATAAGTGGCAGAACAATGGATGAAATGTGATTACAAAAATAAATTTGGGGGGGGATGTGGTGATAAATCTTTCCACAAAACTTTTCCGCGACCACATGTGGGGCAGCATCTCAGTCGTACCCCTGGGAGTGAGTTAAGTGACGCATCTATAAATATATCGAGAAAAAATGTTTGAAGGGGTCAGTGGCGTATTTAGGGGGGGGCTTGGTATGTTGCTTCCTTTCTTTGCGATCTAAACACCCCCATGAAAGTGTCGCAGCCGCTCCGTTTACATTGTTCTGCACCCCCCTTTCCATTTCACCCTTTCTCTTTCCATTCACAGGTGTTATACTGCGGCCCCCGGTCTTATATCTTCCGCGTGAGCTGGCGGGCTATCTCAATATCCGTGACCGGTGCCTATCTGTGCCGGAAGCACGCAGTAAAACAACTTGACGCTGAGAGCGTCGAACTACACGTCTAGAACTCGCTCAGCAACAGGTTCGGGAGCACTCTAAGTAATACCTATACGGGCCCTAGTAACACGAACACAGAGACCAAATATATCACCAGTACACACAAACGCAGACTAAAAACAAAGGCTTTATTGAAGAGCCGCAAATAGTAATTTGTACAGTAGAACCAATTTCACAATAGGACCATAATGGACTATTAAGAACAATAGGAATGCGATAAGGTTACGGTACTAACCCTGAGACGTCGGTATTGCAAATCGTAACTATTTCATCCAAAAACTATAACTTTGCCCCCCAAGATTGAACCCACGACCGACTCTCAATTTTCCCTCAAGCCAACCATCTAGCTTGCATTGCATTCTGTTTTGATCAATCTAAACTTTCCATTTCACACTCAGAATAAGTTTTCCCTTTTCAAAGAATAACTCAAAACATAATTAGAACATAATAAAACTACTTTTTAGACTAAATTTAGGTTCTTAAACTATCACTAAAATATGTGTGATTTAGGCTTAATTGCGCGCTTATTGCTATGGCAACCAAACGTGAATAGAACTCAATGCCAAAAGGAATGCCAAAACGGCTAGGTCAGGGAGGGTAGGGCCCTGCATTTGCAACAGGTGCCCCCCTGTGCGGGTACGACGACTCTGGAGTGCCCAGCACACCTAAAACGGGTCCTACCCTTTTGACCTAGGCGTTTTCTCAAACAAAAATTTATAAAGCTATAAAACATAAAAGAGATCAAAAATTGCGATTTACACAAAGGCAAAAATAAGGCACAAACTGTTATGACATCGAACGCAAACAAATAATTTTGAGCAGACATAATAAACTAGATCCAAACAAAGCATAAAACACTATTTTGAAACTATTATAACAAACAGAAAAATAACAGCAAGAGAATTTTAAGCAAACATAATTTAAACCACAACAATAAACAACAAGACTATTACGGCAAATTTAGGTGTAACTATGTGTAATTTAGTGCCCCCCAATCCTGGAGGTCTTAGCAGATCGAACCGGATTGCTGGATTCAAAAGTCCAGAGTGCTAATAACATACCCTAGGTGTGTGAAAACTGTGTATAATCTATCCCAATTACCTAGTAATGCCAATCATACCTACATTCATACTAAGTCCGGTCGCAGGCCTAACGACACGGTGTTAATACATACATACTTGTGTTAGATTGGGTCGACCCAGATGAAACCGTACGTACTAAATTTTGGAGATCTCCTTTTACTTCTTGACTTTCTGTCTTTGCCATGGCTACTATAACAATATATTTTGGTGCCTTTACTAGTGAGTTTGCACTTGCTTTCCGTAACGTACGCCTTATGTCTACGACATGTCGACAAGTGCAACGTTCGGGGTAGTAGCTAATTACCCGTCGCGTACGCCACTCACTGGCTACCTAAAAATCAGCTCCGTGTACTAACTGACACTGTCTAACCATATCGCCCCTGGCGATCACAACAAAATTAAAGCAAAAAGAGAACAAAACAATCAAACACTCACATACAAATACTAAGGTATTTGGGCTAGTTAACTATTTGGTCGCGACCCCTATATGGGTACATCAACACGTTGGGCACATTACAGCATACGCGATTATATCCAGCACTACTAGATCGATCAGCATCAAGTCCGGCAATACTCGGCAATATAGAACAGCAGTCCGACAGCATTCCAAGTCTAATCGCACAGCGATAGTGCACAAGCCACAGGCGACCACGCAAAAGCCCAGCGTCGGTAGTTAAAGCTGCAAGGTCCATAATCAATTAGCCAGTCAACTGATACCCATTTCACCGGGTACCAATCATGAGGTATCAAGTTCGTATTATCGCCCTCAGCAGCACGCTAACAGTCCTCTTAGGCTACACCCGTCAACCCGAAACAATTACCGCTTTACAGCGTACGGGTAGTAGTTGGTGTCGGTGCCGGTGTCGCCAAATCAAGCAAAACGTCAATAGGTCAATTTCCACCAGAAGCAGGAAACGAACGTAGGCCGCTGTGAAATGTCCAATAACATACCCCGAACGCACAAATACAAGCAGAATACTCGTCGGTAAAATAGTTCGGCATGAACCTTCGCTGTCTATACTTGGCATTCGCTGTCGTGACGGATGAATCCGGCTGTGCCGCTAGCTTACAAGGAGGGGGCCTTTCGCACATTCCCAACTTTAACCCCAATACAAGTTTCAAGTTGTCGAATCTATTTTGGTTATGCCTCATTTTGCCCTTTAAATTCCTTTTACTAGAAATTATAACTTTTCAATTTTCATGCACTAGCATATAACCCGGTCGTAAAATTTAAGATGGCCACTAATACATTTTAACCCGGTTAAAACAATTATCATTAGAGTTATTACAAAATACCAAAATTGACCCAACAGCTTAGCAGATTGTTGTTACAAATTAAATTTTGGGCCGCGACCAAACCAACCACTACTCAGGCCGTGCTCTGGGTTATACTATACTAGTTTATTTTATAAACTCTCTATAGGTACTCAATTTGCTCTAAGTAAACAACTATAACCGATTAGCTGTGGCCGCTTTCTGTTTTTATACATATTCCAAAGACCATCAACTATTTCGTTAATTTATTTCAGTTTTTTCACATTGGTTCCTTTCGAACTCGCTTTCAATAAATTCGAACAAAAATAACTCGTCGCCGCTTCAAAGTTCGTAACATATTTTTCCACTAACATACCACAGAAACACATTAAGCAAACCACAATTTAAACCATAATTAACTAGTACGGACACGATTAAACATAAATTAAAATTAACAAATTTTATACTGTTTGACCACATAATTTAGATCCAGATAGCGGCACACAGACTCGCTATAACCCAGTTCACGTCTGATTAAATTCGATACTAAATTTTGAGGTTTTAAACAAATTTCCAATTTAAATGAATTTAGAATTTACCAGTTTGTGAGGCCTACCGGCATGGCTTACACAGCCACAACGGTATGCCCCCCTCTTGGGATTGTGTGTGGTGCCCTCTGCGACATGATATGCCTGCCTCATACAGTGTGTCCTCTCGGTGTTAATTTCTGTACCCCACGTATGATACTGGTGTGTGCATTATATGGTCCCTTATACTGGGCTGCGCCCTCTCATACGTATACAGAGAAAATTCGCCTCACTGGCAGGCATTTCATTTTTCGCTGGGACCGCTACTGATGTCAATGTGTGCGCAAAATATGTAAAATATATATATATCCATATAATTTCCACTGTGTACTTTAAACCCCGTGTATTACCCATAAACTTTACTTGTGGAGTCCCCTAGTTGGCCGTCGCTGTTATACCTGAAAATACTACAACAAAATACATTACAAAAATTAGTAAAACCAAAAAAGGTGGGTCAAATTAGCTCCAGCAATTAGTAAAATAGACACTATAACCAAAACTAAACTGCAAACCAAAAATTAGGACACAAAATAAAATTGGCAGTGAGTAGAACATAATCGTAACAACACAAAATATCATAACCAAACCAAAGAAAAAGAAAGGACAAAACATAGACTACTAACAGAGTGACTACTAGCAAAACAACCAAAAATATACACATGTACCCGAGGAAAAGTGAGATTATCACGAAAATAAGATCTATGATAGACTCTAAAACATTAAGGCATATACACTTTGCGTTATCTACAGGCACTTCAGGACAACAACTACTAAATCAAAATCAGCAAAAAAACAAAATTCATACTAGATCAAAATAACTACATCAAAATAATGGCAAGTATCAAAAACACAGCTGTTAGCGCTAACTTTTGTTAGTATCTACATAATTACAGTATTACTTTGTTAGACAAAAATATATATTTCATGCGTCAATTTCCACTATTTCATTGGGCTAATCCGGTCTCAGCACACTGGCCACGGCATAGCCAGCTGAACGTACCTCAACCTTCTGCAGTATGAAAATCATGCACTACATCTCCACTTCTGCCTACATTTGCTACAAATTAGGGTGTCCTCTATAAGCCAAGCTACCCGAGAGTAACTCAACCGAGAGGATCCAAAACATGCAACTAACATATAGGCCACATAAATGAAATGAAATGATAGGTGACATGCCGTGTATGACAAAGAGACGTCTATTGACTTCCCCAAAGCTTATCATACCCTGTTAGCAGAGCAAAGCGCTACCGATAACCATTCTGCTGACGGAGTACTTTCCGTGCCTGGTTCAGTCTGATTGCTCTTTCACATCAGGCAACGAAGCAAATCGCACGCGATAACCATTCCATCGCCTTCAGTGACTACCTAGCTTGTTGACGTCATGCCATGATACTTCTAAATCTACATAGCAGCGGAGCAAACCTCATTGGGTAACCATTCTGCCGCTACATATCTTCGTCCGTACCTAATTGTCACTATAATTTCAAACTTCAGCTTAAACGCACACATAATAATTATGAATTCAGTTCGACAATAATTTATTCGTTTATATACTTCAGCTAGGGCAAAACGCTAACGTTATCCATCCAAGCTTCAGTGATTCATTTCAGGGTTACTATCAGTCACAGTTCGGGTTTTTAATTCGGCTGCTCACTGGGTCTGACCGCTATAGGTATCCATCCCGGTTCTGGTCAGCCGTGAGTCAAGTTCGATGTTATTTACTAACTAATTATTGAATTACCTTCACCGAGTCTAACCGCTAACAGTTTCCATCTCAGTTCTAGTATATAATCTGTTAGTTAGTTAGTAGTTCATTAGTAGACATAAACAATAACACTTATTCTACCTCAATTAGGTCTAAACGCATCCGAGTTCCATCCCAATTTCGGCAGACTAATAATCACAATTAGGTTACATTGATCACCAATTCAAACACCGAGTATCAATAACAGTACGGCGGGTCCCATAACCGCCCGAGGCAAAACGTAGTCGATAACTATCCCGGTTAGTTATGTTGCCCGCCGACCTACTTGCCGGACAACACGTATAAGCAGCAACTAGAGCAAACAACACATTGTAACCATTCCGGTTGCTTCCCATAAGCCCTGTCCGTATCTCACCTAGTCGTCGTATCAGTACTTGGGTTGTGACGGTTCGACCTTATCCCTAAAGCGCTTCTTGTACTCTCTGCTCAGATATTTTCGGTCTTCGTTGCTCAGCCTTTTCGGAAACAAGACATCTCGCACTATCATCCAGCACTTACCTAGCCAATTTGTTCCTGGGAACGTGCTAATGAAATCAAACACTGGACTGTCTCGGACGATTCCTACGCTCCAGCGTTTGTCGTTTCTATCTGCACTAACAAGCACATCTATACCTGAGTTCTGCAAGAAAGCCCTGACTTCCACTAACTGATGTGCACGTGCCAAACAAATTGCATACATAACTCGAAAAGCCATCGCTTTGTACCATAGTGTAGCTCTCACATTATTTCTGGCTAACAGTATAGATGCCATTACTTTCATTTGCGTGTGTGACGTGGCACATGCTAACTGTTCCGCTACATCATGTAGTCCATATCCTTCTAGTGCCTTTAAGTAGTAGTAGGCCTGCTCAGCTGTGAAAAATTGCAAGTCTTTGTGCACAAATGGGACGAACGATTCCCCTAACTTTGCAATGTATTGATTAGATATCGGGTAGGCACTTTTCGCAAATGGCAACATTTTCGGATGTCTATGCTTTTGCTTTCTGGCATCTTTCACTTTGGTCATCAAGATTTCTTGCAGAACATCAGCATAGTGTAGCATCATCGTCGATTGTGTGACTAGAATTCCCAGTTTATCATCGTTCCATGTTGGTCGGTGTGTATTTGGTTCCTTATCACTAGGCACTACCGGTGCCTGCACTTGTATTTGTTCAAATTCGTGTGTTGGGGGACTTTCCGGTCCCATGAATGGGCGTGTCACCGGTTTTATTGATGGTGTACATAAACTAATGCATCGTTCTGGGCCATACTCCTCATGTGTAATTTGGTGAACTTTCAGCCAATCTGTTCCAACAAACTCTGAACCTTTCCCTAGGTTTCCATTGGGTTTTCCGTCCCTAGTTACTCCTGGGTACTCATTCTGACCTGTTACCACTTCTTGACTGTGTTCTTTCTCGCCTATGTGTTCCCAGTCTTGTTCCTGTGTTAACTTTGGCAACTCTTTGTCCGATGGACCTTCTGAGCCTACATCCTGTTCGTCTTCTTCCTGTTGCACCTTGATTTCATCCTCTGTTGCTAACTTAATGAGTTCCCCTGTTTTGTCGAGTTTGATTGCTGGAATCTCTTTAGTGTGTGTCTCTACTTCACCGAGTTCCCGTATTTTTGGTGTGTTCTCTAGCATTACTCCTCCTTCCAAGACCATTCCTAACTTAGGCACTATAACTTCATCCTTTTCTAGCTTACGTTCCGATTCTAGCCACTGTAATACTCTTGGATCTTTTTCGATGTCAATCAATCCAACTGGCATGCCCTTCCAGGGTAGTTTCACCCATTTTCGGTCCATTATTTGTGGGAATCGGATGAATTCGATTCTGTGTTTCCCTTCTTCATCTACCCGTGGGATTGGTGGCATTCTCTCTTGTGCATGCTCCATATGTGTGACTTGTATTTTTTTTTCCCTGTGATGTAATCAAACTGTGGGACTGGCATTCCCCAAGGTGCCGGTATCGATGTTCGTACTATATGCCATGCCTCTGCTTCTGTCACATGCTCATCGAAGGCATCTGGTACTAGCTCTTGGCATACCTTGTCCATTGCCATGCGAATGACTCCAATATTAGTGTGTGATATTTTTGGTGTAACCGACACTTGTGCTTCCTTAGTTGGCATATCTTTTGACAGAAATGTTTCGATCGATGGCAGTGGCGTTGACGTTATCGCTAGAATCTGCCCATGTTGTGTACTCGCCTCTTGTGTTAGTGTGGTAGGTGGAGGAGGTGGGGGTGGTGGTGGAGATGGAAGAGGTGGTGGGAGTGGGGGAGGGGGTGGCGGTGGTGTATTTGCGATTTCTCTCAGCATAGCTAGAGTTAGAATTTCCGCCTCACCCACTACTGATTGTATCGATTCCAGTTCTGATTTGGTTTCCTTGACCTTGGACTGTCTGTATAACTGTTCCAGACTACACGATACCTGCTCTGGCGCCTTATCGGTCTTTGCAGATGCTACTCTCTGCTTTTCCGTTTGTGTTGGTAATGGGATCGAAGCTACTGACTGTGATTTGGGACGAATTCGTCCTGTATCCGGACTTACTTCTGTTTCCCCTTCAAGTGTGTGTTCCTCATATGTTTCCTCCCCTTCTTCGAACTCCAATATGTCTAAACCTGGTGTTTTTACTCCCTCTGATCTTACAGTCTCTAACTCCCATTCCTTTTCCTCATGTACCGGGCTAACACTTTGAGATATCACAGCGTAATTCACTGGGTTGACATTTTGTAACCAAAGACCAATGTTAGCATTATTAATTTGTCGGATTGTAACTGGCAGACTCTTTGTTATGGGCTCTTCCGTGACTTCTGGGGTTGTGTGTGACATGTGTGTTACTGTTTTATATTGGATCCGACTTTCAGACTCCTGAATTTCTTCTCTCTCTTCTTGCCGTTGTTGTTTCCGCAATTTCTTCAGTCTTTCCCGTTCTTCCTTAGCATCGACAAAAGTTCGATCAACAAATTCCAACAAACAGACCCTTTGCTTTCGGTTGTATTCTGGCTGTCCAAAATTTGGCCATTGTGTGTTTGGTTTGACGTACTCCTTCTGAACTGATATTTTAGCTTTTGGATGTAACAGGGGTACGCCTGGCGCCATATATTCCAACTTAGGTGGTGTGTGCTTCATTTCCAGTTTAAATGCCGTTTGGGCTATCGCTGGATGTGTGAGTTTCACCACTTTTTGTTCCAAGATCTTTTGAAAGACAAAAGGATCAGGGTGTGCCACTCTTACTAACTCTGACAGCAACTGGCATGCAAACCAAACATCAGTGACCGCACTTTTCAAACTGGCTACCGTTGGGATTGGTGTGTGTGCAAGGTGCCATGGTGGGACCATATCTTTTGCATCGAACATCTGCAAAAACCATTCTTTGCCTTCGTTTTCTCGGCAATTCCGCCATGACTGCCCGGGTTTACCCGGTATCGGTTGAAGATTCTTTTGTGGTGCAAAATTATACCCAATGTAATTCCATACTTGCCCAAATGCGACCACTGACGTTGTGGTGTCCATGCCGTATGCTCTAGCTATACGAGTGACATCACCCTCTGCGGAAAACGTAACCAAGGCTGTAGGTGGGGACTGAATGACCATTGCCATCATCTGTCTGACTTTTTGAAAATCTTGTGTCACAAAATAGATGTACATAGGTAGAATTACGAAAATTTCAACTTTTTCGTACCCCTTTTTACGAATTGCTGGGAACGCTAACTGGACCATTGCTATACTCGCTTCCGGTGAAATTCCCATGCAAGGGGTGCTACATTCTTTCAGACTGAAAGCTGTGAACGGGCAATTTTCGAGCCTAAATCGGAGTCTTTCTTCCATTTCGAGCCATCGTTCTACTGTATGGATTATTCGTATTTCTGTCTTGGTCGGATCAAACGGAAATTCGGAGTTCTGTCCGGACATAAGACCATTGATTGCAGTTTGCACCCTGACCTTTTCTGCATCAGTTGCAATTGTGTAATGCAGTATTGGTTGTGACTCTGGTACTTCGTGTTTTACTTGTACTGTTTGACTTTTCTCACTTTTCTTGCTACTAGTGGCAGCTTGTTTTTCCATCGTTCGTACCTATGCGCGTATTTTGCGTAATATGATTTGAAACTATCTGCCGATGGTATAACAATGTGTGAAAGTACAAACTAGTTAAAATTAAAACACTGAACAGTCACATGCAACTTATTGATCGTGCAATTTATCGTGCATTTGATGTTATTAAACTACTCTGATATGGTGAGGGTGCTCCTGAACTTTGTCTCCGATACTCCGTTTTGCTCCTCCGTCACTCCATGGCCAACTCCGAGTCTTTGAATTTACATTTAATAATATAATTTAAGATGGCATAATTAATTTCTGCAACAGTATACAAATAATTGTTAGTATTGATGTGGATGTGTATGAGTACAAGTACAGTGCGACACACAACCCTATACTCTTTTTGTACTTTTATGTATTTAAGCCATGATTGTATTGGCTCGATTTTACTCAGACGACACGTGATGACACAACGGTGATTTTATTGGTGATACTGACAGTACAAGCAATATGTGTGCAGACAATAAATAGTACACATGGACTAAATTTAAAATTTCTATATCCAAAAGAAAACATTTTTAGCCACTGTCTATAATTTATTATTCCTTTTGTTTGAAAATTATACTCCCCAAATTTGTAGATAGAGAATACCAACTATGAAATAATTAGCACCGCTATAGTTTCAAATTCATTTTCTAACTCGCTCTAACTTAAAGAAATTATGAAGTTATACCCGAAATAAATATCCAACGCTCTACATTTTCAACCAATACCCAATTTCTAATATACTATTAGTATAGTTAGTAGTCCTAAGGTCTATGTTAGTCTACACTGTGTGTGCTTTATCTTATGTCGTTATGGACATGGTCAAGTGTGGGGGTAATAACGGCGACCAATCTGATATCTTGTCAGCTTCTAATTTGACTGCTCTTTGCGCACATGCAATCACGAAGCCGTATCGCTGTAGAAAATCAAATCCTAGGATCAAATCCCGTGTGCAGTTCGGAATGATGGAAAATGGCCATTTGCATTCATGTCCCTCAAACTCAACAGGGAGCTCCACATCCCCTTCAAAATATATTGCTGACATATTAGCTGATGTAGCTGCCTGGACTCGAGGGGTGGTCACATATAACTGGCTATCTTTCTGCAGGCTCATAAAGAGGCGTTTTGTCACCAGTGACATTGAGGCTCCAGTGTCGATCAGTGCTGGGACTGTTTTACCCAAAATTTGCACACTCACTATTGGGATATTAATGCTAATGATATCTTGCATGTGTGAGACTGGGCCATTTTCCACTTTCACTTGCACAATCGATTTCAGTATCTCCAGCGATTGTTCCAGTTCGCGGACACGATCCTTCAGTGATTGCATGCGTTTTTGCGTGTGAGTTCTGTAGATTGGCGGTCGGTTTACCTTTCCCTTGGGTATCACTACTGATTTGGTCTTTTTGTTTTTCTTTCGAGTTCGTTTGGGTTGAGTATTTGTCCCTACCTCGGTGGTATCAGTCCAGGTGTCCGTGTCAGTAGTCTCTGATTCCGAGTCGCTGTAGTTATTTCGAGACTGACCCTGCTGTTGTGTCCCGGTGTAACTCTTAGGGTTCAGGAGCGACTGTCCGGCGTCGACCATGTCCTCTTTTGACTTCGAGTTTTCAAGCACATTGCTTGTATCAGTCTCATCACAGTCGGGTGGTGTTATCAATATTATTGGTGGTGACACTGCACATGTATGAGTAACAACAGTGTGTGGGGCATGTGACACTTTGGCTTTAAACAGCATTGGGTATATTGTGTGCACCTCTGCCGTTTGACAACTAGCTACCTTCGTTGAGATTCCGCCTGCAGTCACGTGATATGTGTGTTCAGGTTCACTAATTTGCTGGTCAGTATCTAAATGCATCTCCGTATCTAGCATCGCATGCTTAGGGCTAGTGTGCTGCATAGCTATCCACTCATGTGTCACCATGTTCACTTCCTGTGTGTCCCCTACTGGTGTAGCCTGTTCCGTCCCTGTGTTATTTTCAGACTGTACTGCTGTAGGTAACGGTGGTGCACTACCATAGGGTATATACTGTGGGTAGACATACTGTGGTGGGTACAGCACAGGTTGCGGCTGCCACTGCGGTGGTGCGTGCATGATAGGATTGCTATTGTGCTGTACGTAGTGAATCTGTTCACGTGCATCGTTGTTATAGCTGCGTGGGCTCATGTTGTTATTATGTGGTGCGTACTGTGTGTTATCATTGAATCGTTGTTGTGTGCTATTGTTGGGTGAATAGCTGCGGTAGTTTCGAGCATAATTTCCATAACGGTTATCACTCTGTCTCCATCTACCTAGTCTACTCATGTTGGCAGGGGGTTGGCGTCGGTTATCAAAGAAGGAGGTGCGGTTCATTCCTTGCCGTGGGCTACGGCATTCTCGAGTTAAATGCCCGCGTCTGTTGCAGTTGCTGCACCGCGGAATTTCACGTTCTTGATAACCGAAACCGCGTCTGCCGAAGTACGCACCTGGACGAGCCGGAGAGTAGCTCCGTTGTCTCTCGTTGCTAAAGTGCTCCCCACCTCGCACTTGCCGTTCATTTGTGCTGCTGTTTCGAATTTCCAATTTCAAATCTTGAATGGCTTGCAATAATTTTGATTCAACACTAGGCTCGTTTTGCTGCCTTGGTGTGAAAGCTGTTCGCGAAATTGAGGGACGTGTCTGTCGATTGAATTGTGCTGGTGTGTGCTCGGGTCTGCCTCTTTGACCATTCTGGTCTGTGCTCACTGATTGGACCCATGCAGGGGACGAACAGCCTATCGGGAACAGCAAATCAAGAAGGTTCACGACCTTGGTCAAGGGAGGCGAGCCTTCGCAATATATAGGCGCAAGTACTTTTTGTACTTCTGGGATCACACCACTGAAAATTTGTTGCGCTACATTTGCGTCTCGCTCGTCTCCGTCAACCCAGATCTCCTGTGCTAGGGTTTGAAGCTCCCTCAGGTAGTCCCGTACGGGCTCACCTGCCCGCTGCCGTCGGTCCATGAACTGGCGGTGATAGTCATTTTTGGTCATTTTTCGGGCCCCGAAAACTGGTGTCAGATGTTCGACTAATGCGTGAAAATTTTGATTTGTCCCCTGGGGCAATTTCGAGGCATAGAGACTAACTCGGCCTCCCAATTTAAAGCACAAAATTCTGCCCCAATGTTCCTCTGGGACCATGGCCATTTGCAGTCGCATGGTGAGGCTTTGAAGCCATTCTTGCAGAGTCAATTTTGTAATGTCATGGTCAAAAACAGGCAAATCTGCGACGAATTTTAGCATCCCCTGTAATTTCTGGGGGTCGTAGGCTGGGGGTTGGGGTTGTTGTGTCCCCACTGGGTTCCCACCAAAATTGCTCGGGTTTATATACCCCGGCATTGGACCAAAATTCGTAATTTTGGATGTTGAAAAGCACTGGTTTTGCTCCCCATGCAGTCCCGTATTATTCCCCAAATGGAAGATGTTTTGCGCAATTTGCGGACCCTGCTCCATTTCCAAATTTGTGGGTGTAGACGCATATTGTGTGCGCACTGCGGGGAATTGTGACATTCGTGTCTGATTCTGCGTTGTGGGGTTCCACTGAAACTGAGGTTCTTGTTGGATGGTATGTGCTTGCTGCTGAAACCCTATATTGCATGCTGTTTCCACCTGATCGACTGCAAAAATCGGCTGAGTGTATGTATGTGTAGTGTTTGTGCGTGTGTAGAGGAACATTGGTTCAGTTGGCAGTTCAGACTGCTCATTCAATAATTTAGGTGGACAAAAATTTGGGTATTTGGGCGTGGTAGCCGGAAAATTGGGAAATTTTGGCGTAGTCGCCGGCATAGAGAGCTGTTGGCCATTGTGCGAGGTGGTTTGCACTGGGAGGTTTGATGCACCGAGCTGCAAGTTCGGTGTACTAGTTCCATTCTCGAACCCCATTGTTGTTACTACTAATTGTTGGCCATCAGCCAACGCATGTGTTGAACTCTGTGTGTGCTGTGTGTGTCCCTGAACCCGCGCCACTGCGCCTATTTCGGCTTGTGGATCTGGCTGTCGTGGCGTATGTAGGTGTGCGGCTGCTCCTTGGAGGGTGGCAGACTCCAGTTGTTGTGCGAGACTGGCGGCTTGTTTGGCCGCTCGCTTCAGCTCCAGCTTGCGCTTTTGCTCGCGCGTCAGTCTGCGATGGTATTCCTCGTCGGAGGAGCAATCTGCAAAAGTCACATGGCCGGCGCAAGCGCCCCGGCCTGTTAAATCCCTACCTACTGTAGCGCCTGCACTCATGCCTTCAGTATCCCGTGGCACGTTCAGGGTGACTTGGCCAATGGCCGACTGTTCGGGGTGGGGAGGGTCGACTCGGTAGGTCGACGAATCTAAATCCGTAGTTTCTGAGTTGGGTCGAACTGGTGTGCGTGGAATTCGTGCACCACCCGAGGTATTCATTGTGTGCCAGAAATTTCAAAAATTTAAGATGTATATAATGAGATACTCGAAATAGCTTATTTTCAGCTCCAAACTTTTCACCGGTTACAAGGTCAAAATATGAATTCTGCTTCAAATCAAAATAAATTCCGTAAATTTATTATATTAACTTGCAATTGAAACCGTTTTCAGGGACTGATCAGAAAAATTTTAGCCGAAATCGCGATTTTAGAATATACTGCAAAAATGCTGAAAATCAGACCAAATTTGTCGAAAAATGCAAAATTTTTACCAAAAACGTGAAAATTTCAATCAGACAAAAATTTTCCTAAGTTCGGGGTAACACTAGTGACTTATTTTCACCTTCACCCGGTGAAAATTTTGTAGCTGGGAAAATTCGACCCTCTAGGGCTTACGTTTTAGGTTTAAAGCTGAGGCAACAACACTATAAAATACACTAAAAATACTGGAAATTAGCAAAAATTGTCCAAATCACTGTCGAATGTAAACAGTTACCTCAGGTGTTACGTATTATAACCTTTGTGATTGTGTGGGGTTGGTAGACTTGACCGGTGTGCTGAACCGGTATCGATCGGGTCGCGTGGGTGTTAGCAATTGTGGGTCCGTGATCGTTAAACTGCCGAACTTCACGAATTCCTGCAAAATATAATCTAAAAACCGCTAAAAATAATCGCAATATAATTTATATTTGAATTATTTCAACCAACCAGAATAGTAACACAAGGAAAAAAAATTCAGTACTCCAAATCAGCAACTTTACACAATAAGAGAAAAGCGAGTATCAGCTATGTATATATTTTGTTTCACTAAATTCAAACAATTGTCACTTTATTACTAAGTCGCAGTTTCCATCTACAAAAAAAAGTTCACTATAATCGCTACTGATAAATCAAGTTACTAGGATACTACTTCTCAACACAAAATCAGAAATATCAGGGATAAACTTGACCACAACCCCAAACAGCTGGACGTTGAAAGGCAGATGTATCTAATCTGAAATACTTGAAAATACTACACAACAGAAAATTTCAACAATATATTCGTCCTATTTTAATAGAATTGCAGAGGAAACATGAAATTCACTAGAATATAAAAATTATAGACGTATCTTAACAATATAAATCGAAAACTATAAATATATATGCAAAAAGTTTCGTGGTTTTAACAATTTCTAACTAAAGCTATTCCGGCTGAAAATCTGGAAATTTTTCCAGAAAAATGGACTAGTACAGGGGGGGGGGGGGGGTTGATAAAAAAGGGGGGGGGAGTTACCAAAAATCGCAATTCAAAACAAAAATTCCAAAAATTCAAAAATTATATACGTACGTGTTGCTCAAAATGGTGTCCTCCAACAGTGTAACTTGAAATGTTTTTCAGAAAACTCAGACTAAAATCGGTCAAAAATTTTACGAAAAATGTGTTTTCTAGGGTTTTCGCTACCGTAGATTCCGTTTCTGACACTAGATTTTACTTTTAGTCGCTAAATTTTGCAGCAGACCGCTCTCGAAAAATCACAGTTCAGGCTTAGGCTTAGGCTTAGGGGGGGGAAGAAATTCGTCTGAAAAATCAAATTTTCGGGGCTAGGAGCGGTCAAAACTTGCTCCCCTTCTTACACACTACTCCCCTGACAATATTTCGTAAAAATTCCGTTAGAATTTACAAAAATCAAATAACACTAAAATCATATAAAATAGACAAACTTACAATTCCACTGTGTAGTTCGCTGAAATTGACCCCAAAATTTACCCAATTACACAGGAAGACCAGTATTTATACTTGTGAGGGGGGGGTGTGGTATGTGCGCAATTGGTTCCACTGACCGGGTTTCTAACCGGTTAAAAATAACAAAAATACAATAAATTTTAAACAAAAAAAAATTTTAAAATTTGGGCACACGTAGAGGCGTCTTAGGTGCTCCAAAGCCTAGTTCACGGTCGCCACTTTGTTATACTGCGGCCCCCGGTCTTATATCTTCCGCGTGAGCTGGCGGGCTATCTCAATATCCGTGACCGGTGCTATCTGTGCCGGAAGCACGCAGTAAAATAACTTGACGCTGAGAGCGTCGAACTACACGTCTAGAACTCGCTCAGCAACAGGTTCGGGAGCACTCTAAGTAATACCTATACGGGCCCTAGTAACACGAACACAGAGACCAAATATATCACCAGTACACACAAACGCAGACTAAAAACAAAGGCTTTATTGAAGAGCCGCAAATAGTAATTTGTACAGTAGAACCAATTTCACAATAGGACCATAATGGACTATTAAGAACAATAGGAATGCGATAAGGTTACGGTACTAACCCTGAGACGTCGGTATTGCAAATCGTAACTATTTCATCCAAAAACTATAACTTTGCCCCCCAAGATTGAACCCACGACCGACTCTCAATTTTCCCTCAAGCCAACCATCTAGCTTGCATTGCATTCTGTTTTGATCAATCTAAACTTTCCATTTCACACTCAGAATAAGTTTTCCCTTTTCAAAGAATAACTCAAAACATAATTAGAACATAATAAAACTACTTTTTAGACTAAATTTAGGTTCTTAAACTATCACTAAAATATGTGTGATTTAGGCTTAATTGCGCGCTTATTGCTATGGCAACCAAACGTGAATAGAACTCAATGCCAAAAGGAATGCCAAAACGGCTAGGTCAGGGAGGGTAGGGCCCTGCATTTGCAACACAGGTATTTTACAGACCCTCAGAAGAATTTCAAATAATTTTACGAGATTTTCAATGAAAATTTAGATAATTTCCATTAGAAATCAGACATTGAATTATATTTGAAAAAATGTTACTGCCTTTTCAGATAAATTTCAGAAACTTTTTAATGGCTTTCAGATAAAATTTGCCTACGATTTACAAATGTAAAAAAAACATGTGAAGTTTTTCTAAAACTCGTGTAAAAACTATCTGAAATATATCTGCAAAGGCAGTAACAATTTTTTGAAATAAAATTCTGAGTCTCTAAATTCTGGATGAATTTATCTGAACCAAGGTGATTTTTCATAATATTTTCACTATTCCCGTTCCCCAAATGCAAATGATGTAAGTTCTCTTGGAAGCATTTTAGTTCGGCCATCACATATGTACTAAATTGTGTTCACCATGCTCAGTGTGCATAACGTTGTTATTATTATGCATATAGCCAGCTATATAGACGTTACTGTAAAATTTTGATATTCCATTGTTCATCCAGCGAGGACTTTGTAGAGCCGACGGTTCTTGCAATAATAGGGCGCAGCGAGCAGCCTATTTCTCAGATAAAGGTTTCGATGTTTTTAGCAGGTCACTTTTCGGCTTCAGTTATCTATGTTTTCAGATAAAAACGACACATCAATTAATTATTGTACCATATCGTCCTATTAAGTCATCAGCCTCCCGTAGGGAATTTTTCTTATCTAGTATATTGTTTTATATTTTGTTTTTTGTTTCATTTTAGTGTCGACTTAGCGGTAAATCTTGGGTGTTGTTATTTACAAATAAGTCCAATTTTGATCCGTGTTATCATATGACATAATGACCATTAATGGCTCACAAATCTAATATCAAATGTTTTTTTGTGGAAAATAACTTTTATTACTTGGCAATAAAAATGGCAATTTATGAATTTAAGCGATCAACATTAGAGATGTATCAGTTAAAATTGAACATAAAAACCAATAACTACTACAAATACTGTCATTATAGTACTAACAGTTGCTTTCATTGCAATTTAAAACGATTCAGCCTAGTAACATTCACAAGAAGGTCTGGTATTTGAAATGAGAGTAACTTCGGGCGTTCTTTTTTTCAATGTTTTTCTTGCACTGTTAATAGTTGTAACGGAACAAACTAGTAGGCGTGCAAGGCGTGAGTAAATCAAATCTAAATGTGCTATAGATGTCATTAGGGCACTTATTCTGTTAACTCAAAGTACAAGTATAAGCGCTTTCAGTATTTGAGATCTGAAAATTCTTAATTCACAGGTTTTGCATATTTTTATATACACATATTTTTAACTTAAGTGTTGTAAATGAGAACTAGGGGGTATGAGACTCGGTGGCTGTGGCGTAGTGGTAGCATTCTTGTCTTCGAAGCAAGTGGCCTGGGCTCAATTCCAGGCGCCTCCATTTCTTGCATTCTTTCTAAATTGGGGCCTCCTCTTTCTTACAACATAGTGGCCACCGTGACAGGGCGGAGAGAATAGAGCCGAGTCCTCAGGACATTATCAGGCTCAGGCCTTATCCCCAAACCGTTACCCTCCGTTTCGGTTGAGAGTGAGCCGGTTAAAACCATCTGTATTGGTTGGGAATCGAATGGGTAGATCGAAAAATTTGTGGTTGCGGATAAGCCAGAAAACCTAAGAGTGTGGTGTGATTGAAGCAGGCTTGGAGGCCTGCGTGTGAACGTGATACGCCCTGGCATCGGGTTCGAACCGGGAGCATGAATATGGATCGGGACGCTGTTGTAAATGAGAATTGGGCCTATGAGACTCGGTGGCTGTGGCGTAGTGGTAGAATTTTTGTCTTCGAAGCAAGTGGCCTGGGTCTGATTCCCGGCGCCTCCGTTTCGTTCATTCTTTCTAAATTGGACCTGCTCTTTCTTTAAACAGAAAGACAAAGTATTAAGTTTAAAGTGAAAATTAGATTTGTTGAATCCTGGATATGAATTTAAGCTAAATTTTTTGCTGACTGATGAGTGTTGACTTGCTGTTGCTATCGAAGTCCGGTGCTTATTTTTTAAGAATGTCACTGTGCTTGACAATATTTCAGGAACTGGAGTATGTGTTGGTACTGATGGAGAAAAAGTGTGTGAGAGTGTTCTCTGGGATAATCGCAGCCCCGTTGTCAGCATTCATGAATGCAGAGCAATATGCGATAAGGTAGATGATGAGATTACATTAACTTATATTCGAAAATATTATTATTTGCTAATCGAAAAATAAATCGGGTGCTTCTCTGCTTAGCAATTAGCATCAGTCAAACCAGGAATTTAGTTTGATTTAGTTCTAATATACAGTCGGTTTCAAATTAAAATGGCTTCTAGACGTCGGGATTAGTGATGAAATCTGACGCGTCGGATGATGTCATCCGACGCGTAGGGTGATGTCATCCGTCGCACTCGATTATATAATGCGACTCCTAGACTTAGGCCAGCCAATAATTAATTAATTAATTAGCTGTCAAAATTCAGGCGTAAAGTTTTAAATAGGGGCGGCTGCTTGGGCGCAAATTATGAATACTAAATAATTTTGTTTTTTAGTTGCAATAACTAAAACAGATTAAACAATTCAGTAGTTAAAATTGTCGTTAGTTTTGCATAAAAATGTATTAAGGGGGTAGTGTCGCGAAAGCAGTCGATTTTGCGCGACTATAAAACTTTTTCAGTGAAAGATAGGTCATTGTTCTTTATATATTCTAAAAATATGTTTTAAGTCAAATATTTTTGCCAAGTTTCAGAAAAATTGATGCAGCATACAGTTAGCAGTGAAAAATGGACGGAGTTAGTCGGAAAAATGACGTTTTGAAAACCTATTCACATTCGATAATTTCGTCACAATTAAAAACTTTTTGTTTAGATTCTTTACACAGACTAAAAGCAGATATTCTCTAGTTTATGCACACAAAATTTGGTGCAAATTGCTCGAGTCGTTGTGGAGTAATGCCTGTTTGAACTGTGAAACTGTGCGTAACCTGTAAGGTACTCAGAGCAATAATGCTAAATTGTAAAAAATTTAGACACTTATTTTGAAATCAAAAGAAAAACGAAGCTTCATTTTTCATTTTTCTTATTTGTGGCAAAAAATGGTGCGTCAAAACATTACATGTACTTCTCAAGCTGGCCAATCTGATATCTGGCTTGATTTTTTGAACTTTTATGTCCCTATTGTGTGATGTCTGGCTTACAAATGGTGATTGGTTCAAAATATTGTTAGATATTGGTAGTCTAGTGTCTGGCAGTGCTTATTTGACACCATATGGCATTTCAGTAGTTTCTCAGTGAACGTACAATTTCAAATCAAAAAGTTCTCATTTTGCAGCCTATGAGCAAAACTGCTTTGGCGACACTACCACCTTAAACAACATATAGAAATAAACTATAAAAAATTTGCATAACTCACCGAGTAGTCACCCTGACCCTCCAACGATTTCCTAGCAAGCTCTCTAATTTAAAACTCAATGATGCAATCCGACGCTCAGTTAGGCCCGTCGGATGATGTCATCCGACGGCCTCGGTGATAAAACCCGACGATGATAAAATGGCGTCGGGCAAATCCATTTTCATTTGACAACGACTGTGGTTTTGATCTGTAGTGTAGTATTGTACACAAAGTGTATACAGTTTTCCCATTTGGCCTACAACTTGTATTCTTTGCAAAAAGCTGCACTTTTATTATTATTATTATTTTATTATTTTTTTATTTTTATTTTATTATTATTTTTAAACAGAAAGCTTTATACAGGTATGTTTTTTCTGTTGACACTAATGCTAAGAAAGGGGGGGAACTCTTACCCAAAAAAAGACAGCATCATCATCAGAATGACCCTAGTGGGATTAGAACCACCCATCTCGGGATCTGCAGACCATCACTTTACCGTTGAGCTATTGGGCCGATGATGAGCTGTCGTAAATCCTTTTAAGTACTCTAGGGACCTGCTATCTTTCACACTAAAATGAACGAAAACGAACCGAAAACGAAACAGAAAACGAAAACGAAAATTAATTGAAGCGAAGACAACTTTTGGTAAGTTACTTCCAGTAAGACTACAACTCACATAGAGTATAACCCAGATAGATCACAGAATTAACCAGATAGACTCACTCAACGAGCTATATTTTTCCAACCCACATAGAATACAACCCACATAAACTACAACCCACATAGACCTGTTACTACGCTTTGAGTAAAACTAAAGCAAACACGCTTAAGCCCCTGCTATACTTCGCTAAAATTCCAAAGCGCTTTAAAGCGCGTTGAGAAATTTCAAAGCGCGCTTTAGAAAGCTTTGGAATGCTTTGAAGCGCTTTGAAGCCCACCAAAGCTTTGCGTTGCTTCAAAGCCAAGCTTCGCTTCGCTTTGAAGCGTCACCTCGCTTTGAAAAATATTCACACGGTTTTCAAAGCCGAGCGTTGATATTTTTCAACGCGCATCAAAGCTCGGCGAGTTGAAATTGGTTCTACTTTGCCGCGCTTTGAAGCGCTTCAATTTTTATTTAATTACTGCAATGTGCAGTTTTTTTACTTTTCTTCGCTTTTATGTGTATTTTTAAATGTTTTAAGGTAGTTTAAGTTTTTCACTTTTTTAGTCACATTTTTTCACAAAAATATTTGTTTTTATTTTGAACTTTTCTACAAAAAAGCTCAGGCTCCCGGCGGCGTATATAATGAACGATGTCATTATTGCCCTCGCACGAAACGCGCTTAGTTTACCGGTCGAACATGCCAACGGCGTCGTTTCCGATGAGCTTTGTTTCATTTTTAGATAAAGCCAGAGCAAAATCAGATACTTTCGCGCCACCATTGCGCTCCAAAGTATAGCAATATTTGAATTTCCCACGCTGTGCTTGGCATTGACGCTTGGCTTTGCTTTGCAACGTCGCATCTCTTCAAAGCTAAGCAAAGCTACGCTTAGAATTTTCAAATTCAAAGTAACCATCGCTTTGTTTCAAAACGCTGCAACAGAAAGCTTGGCTTTGCTTTGGCACGCGTCAAAGCAAAGCCAGGCTTTACGAAGTATAGCACCCGCTTCAAAGTTTACTACGCTAGGCACCTGGAAATACAAATCAACCAATACAGATAGACTAACGTCTGAAAGTCAGCACAATAACTACGACTTACCTACCTGAAGTTTAGATACGAAATTTCATATTATTATGTACTTTATTAGCTTAGCTTAGATCAAACCAGTCTGAACTTTGTTGATGCATTTGAAGTAAACATTTTATTGGGTCGCTCGGTATTTTTGCGAAACACATAGTCTTGGACCAAAATACCACCACCGCTTCGTTTAGGTTCAACACTCAAAAGTTCAGTCTTCCACTGTCAAACAATCGCATTAGTTTCAAACAATACTGCACTTCAACTGCCCTAACTGTTGCTTGGTTTACTGTTTGACACTTTGTTAAAATGGTGTCCATACTGTCTTGCACACTGTTTGTTTAAACACAAAGAAACCGATCCGTCCTTAGCCAGTGGTCACTGGTCAATTAAAAAGACAGTTTCAACTTGGACTGACTTTGTGGTAATTCTGTGGTCTATCTGGGTTGTATGCTATGTGGGTTGGAAAAATGAAGCTCGTTCAAATAATTACGTGGCGGGGGTGTTACTCTTGAGTTGACTTTAGCTACTTCGTATTTATCTGTAGTGTTTCGTAAAATTATCCGTAAATTGAAATAATAATTGCGCAAATTGATACAAAACTAACAGAGAATTATACAGTTACATTATACAATTATACAAAACTAACAGTATAAAACGTTATATTAGTACAAACGGTAAAAAAATTTAAATTTCTAAAGTAAAAATTAAAACATTGAAATAATGCACAGTTCTTGTACAAAATCTGTAATGTCGCATTAGCAGCCAACAATTTTGAACAATGTATAATATCGTTAAAAAGTAACTTATTATTTTTTAAATATTTAACGTCTGTTTGACGGCACCCTCTTTGAAATACTTTTGGAGTGCGTATGTCCTTTACCTCAGCTGTTACTAGACTCTTTGTCGGCTCCAAAGGTCATGTTGGGAACGCTGTCAAAAGTTGACAAAGAAAACAAAAACGAAAGAAATAAAAATGAAGGAAAACGAAAGGGAAACTAAAACAAAAATAAAAATGAAAACTAAAGAATTATTAACCAAAAAAAACGTAGCTGTACTGATGTTTCGCAAAATATTAACATAAATCTTATTGCTTATTTCACCTTTGTTTTGTCACTTTTTTTTAGTAATATGTTTTATCAAAAATAAAACTCTTAGTACGCATGCACTCTTTGCGCAGTATATTCGGCAAGATCAGCCGTCGTCAAAAACTTGAAAATTCAAACGGTCACTCAAACTTTAGTATTAACTTACTTTTATTTTACTTTACTCGCTTGTTACTTTCACTAATAGCTTAAAACTGATTGGAGTCAAACAGTGGTCTCAAATGATCTTTTAAAATGCGCTGTATTTTGGTTTAAAAATATTTTCTGCGTTACATGTACAAAATTGAAATGATGTCAAAATGAAATTGTAATAGTTTGAAAATTATCTGAGGTTATTTGAAAACAAAAAACCTAATATTCAGTTAAACAACACAATAACTTTGTTTTGCAGCTAAATGCCGACTTTAAGAAGAAGCAGGCTGAAAAGTTATCGACTGAAGATATCGTTACAAACATCGGAAAATTATTTAAATTTGACAAACCCGTTGTAGTTTTGGTACAGTGAAATGCATTATCATCAGATGGATTCGTGACAGTTTTCGATTAAAACGTTTTTGTCAGCATATGATTTTGTGTAAATGTACCTTAAAGCTGTTCCTTAGTCTAAACAGTCTAAACTTAGTGAAAACAAGGGGCGTGCGTATACGGAATTTGATGCATTTTGGGCTAGACGTAAATCTACTTTAAACTAAATTGCCAGTCTGAGTTTAAAGCGGGTGTTCCTATACGGAAAATGATGCATACTCACTCACTCTCACTCAGTGCAGTGTGTCCGTATACGGAATAGTTACCGTCTACGTTCTACGTTTGGTAGCAGATAAAAACATGTCACGGCTAATAAAATTTGGCTTAAAATTGATAATTCAACAGCAAAACTACATGTTCAACATTTAGTTTTTCAATTTTGTTAGTTTAAAATAATAATACATAACTAAATTTCAATAAAAGTAAAGAAGATGTGTATATCCACGACCTGTTTCTGGGACGAGTCTGGATGTAATTCTGACACCTACACCACATCTAAATAGTGAAACGAAAACAATTATGTCAAGCGCATTAGATCATTTACCTTGTTTTACAACTTACATTTGTAAAACACAAAAACAACCACCACGAATTTTCACATATAGAAAATTTGATAAATCTAGTATGCGTGGTAAAATGGCAACCTTAAATATGGCAGATTTGTCGAAAATCTACTGGACTAGTAAAGGTAACCTAGACCTAGATGCCAACGAAATATACAGTCAATGGCGTTCTATCCTGATTAATGCTTAAATAACCACATAAAAATTAAAACTGTTACAAGAAAAAAATGAACCATTATGGCTGGACTCGGAACTTATCAAAGAGATAAATAAACGAGACCGACTATCAAAACTACCAAAAAACCCTGCTAACCAAGCGCATTTCAGAATTTAGAGAAACTACGTTACAAAACTAAAAAGAAAAAAAACCTGCCGCCAGGTTACAAGCCTGCATGGATAATCAAAGATCATTTACAAAAAGTTTTCACAAAGAATTACGAAGAATATCTGGTCTGGGCAGAAATAAGGCTACGTCAATGATCAATCACCTTATTGATGAATCAAATGTTATTAGCGATGAAAAAGTTATTGCCAATACACTCAGTACGTATTTCACAGCGGAAGTTGTACAATTTACGCAAATAACTCAAAATTTACTAGCAGCCAGCAAAAACACTAAGGAGCAAAAGGTTCCTCGAATTTTCATTTGCCTTCTTCTTTGACGCAGAAGTACTTAAGGTGGTAGTTGCGTTTTCGAGGTTTTTGTGATTTCTATGTAAACTTTGCGCCACCAGTACTCAAGTTATAAGTGACGCCTGAGTATAAATTTTTGGGACAGTACTGTAAAGGTCAAAATCCCCAGGCATGTCTCTCACTTTTTCGAAATTTCACCTGTGGACATTTTTAGAGGGTTTTAATTACAAGAAAATATCTTAAATTTTTGGTGTGTTTGCTTCTCAGCTATTTTCTCAGTAAATTGACAAGTTATTAAAAAAGTGGGGGACATGCCTGGGGATTTTAAACATGTCAAAAACCTTATCAACTTTCAGCCCCAACAGGTAATCGTATGATTCAGAGCTGTGGCGCAAACTTTTTGTAAAAAATTGTAATATTTTGTAAAGGGCCTTTCTTTAGTCGCTTATACTGAAAACAAAATCACAGGTTAAATTTCAATGCATGGCATACATTTAGGAAACATATTGTTCTACCTAATCCAAAAGACCGCTTGTGATTTGAATTTGTAAACGCTGAGCTATGGCTTTTCAAAAAAACACCTAAAAACGCAATTACCCCCTTAAATGTCTGAAAAGTCTGGACAAATTTAAAGCAACTGGAGTCGACAAACTTAGCCCTAAATTACTCAAGAGTCTAATGTATCAACTGTATATCCCACTCACAGATTTATTTAATCATTTTATCCTGACAAATTTCATTCCCAATGATTTTAAAATCGCCAAATTAACCCTAATATTTAAAAAAGACGATTCAACATGCCAAAAGAACTATCGGCCAATTTCTGTTTTACCAACTATTGCAAAATGCTTTGAAAGTTTAATACTATCACAACTTGACGCTCATTTTCAGCAATTTTTACCTAAATAAAAGTTTAGTTTTCGTCGCAAATACAGTTGCGAGACAGCTCTACTATACTTAACTAACATTTGGAGTGCGTATGTCCTTTTCCTCAGCTGCTACTAGACTCTTTTTCGGCTCCAAACGTCATGTTGGGAACGCTGTGAAAAGTCGACAAAGAAAACAAAAACGAAAGAAATAAAAATGAAGGAAAACGAAAGGAAAACTAAAACAAAAATAAAAATGAAAACTAAAGAAATATTAACTAAAAAAATGTAGCTGTACTGATGTTTCGCAAAATATTAACATAAATCTTATTGCTTAGTTCACCTTTGTTTTGTCACTTTTTTTAGTAATATGTTTTATCAAAAATAAAACTCTTAGCACGCATGCACTCTTTGCGCAGTATATTCGGCAAAATCAGCCGTCGTCAAAAACTTGAAAATTCAAACGGTCACTCAAACTTTAGTATTAACTTACTTTTATTTTACTTTACTCGCTTTGTTACTTTCACTAATAGCTTAAAAATGATTGGAGTCAAACAGTGATCAACAACAAAAATGATCTTTTAAAATGCGCTGTATTTTGGTTTAAAAATATTTTCTGCGTTACATTTACAAAATTGAAATGATGTCAAAATGAAACTGTAATAGTTTGAAAATTATCTGAAATTATTTGAGAACAACAAACCTAATATTCAGTTAAACAACACAATAACTTTGTTTTGCAGCTAAATGCCGACTTTAAGAAGAAGCAGGCTGAAAAGTTATCGACTGAAGATATCGTTACAAACATCGGAAAATTATTTAAATTTGACAAACCCGTTGTAGTTTTGGTACAGTGAAATGCATTATCATCAGATGGATTCGTGACAGTTTTCGGTTAAAACGTTTTTGTCAGCTTATGATTTTGTGTAAATGATCCTTAAAGCTGTTCCTTAGTCTAAACAGTCTAAACTTAGTGAAAACAAGGGGTGTGCGTATACGGAATTTGATGCAATTTGGGCTAGACGTAAATCTACTTTAAACTAAATTGCCAGCCTGAGTTTAAAGCGGGTGTTCCTATACGGAAAATGATGCATACTCACTCACTCTCACTCAGTGCAGTGTGTCCGTATACGGAATAGTTACCGTCTACGTTCTACGTTTGGTAGCAGATAAAAACATGTCACGGCTAATAAAATTTGGCTTAAAATTGATAATTCAACAGCAAAACTACATGTTCAACATTTAGTTTTTCAATTTTGTTAGTTTAAAATAATAATACATAAATAAATTTCAATAAAAGTAAAGAAGATGTGTATATCCACGACCTGTTTCTTGGACGAGTCTGGATGTAATTCTGACACCTACACCACATCTATATAGTGAAACAAAAACAATTAGCGCATTAGATCATTTACCTTGTTTTACAACTTAAAATTGTAAAACACAAAAACAACAACCACGAATTTTCACATATAGAAAATTTGATAAATCAAGTATGCGTGGTATAATGGCAACCTTAAATATGGCAGATTTGTCGAAAATCTACTGGACTAGTAAAGGTAACTTAGACCTAGATGCTAACGAAATATACAGTCAATGGCGTTCTATCCTGATTAATGCTTGAATAACCACATAAAAATTAAAACTGTTACAAGAAAGAAAAATGAACCATTATGGCTGGACTCGGAACTTAAGAAAGAGTTAAATAAACGAGACCGACTATCAAAACTACCAAAAAACCCTGCTAACCAAGCGCGTTTCAGAATTCAAAGAAACTACGTTACAAAACTAAAAAGAAAAAAAAACCTGCCGCCAGGTTACAAGCCTGCATGGATAATCAAAGATCATTTACAAAAAGTTTTCACAAAGAATTACGAAGAATATTTGGTCTGGGCAGAAATAAGGCTACGTCAATGATCAATCACCTTATTGATGAATCAAAGGTTATTAGCGATGAAAAAGTTATTGCCAATACACTCAGTACGTATTTCACAGCGGAAGTTGTACAATTTACGCAAATAACTCAAAATTTACTAGCAGCCAGCAAAAACACTAAGGAGCAAAAGGTTCCTCGAATTTTCATTTGCCTTCTTCTTTGACGCAGAAGTACTTAAATGTCTGAAAAGTCTGGACAAATTTAAAGCAACTGGAGTCGACAAACTTAACCCTAAATTACTCAAGAGTCTAATGTATCAACTGGATATCCCACTCACAGATTTATTTAATCATTTTATCCTGACAAATTTCATTCCCAATGATTTCAAAATAGCCAAAATAACCCTAATATTTAAAAAAGACGATTCAACATGCGAAAAGAACTATCGGCCAATTTCTGTTTTACCAACTATTGCAAAATGCTTTGAAAGTTTAATACTATCACAACTTGACGCCCATTTTCAGCAATTTTTACCTAAATAAAAGTTTGGTTTTCGTCGCAAATACAGTTGCGAGACAGCTCTACTATACTTAACGAACAAATGCCGCAAACAACTAGACATGAACAATATATTCGGTCTGCTTAGTTTAGACATAGCAAAAGCGTACGATTCTATTAACCATGACCTGATGTTAGCAAAACTGTCTGCATTTGGGTTAAATTATGACGCATTACAGTTAATGAAGTCTTTCTTTACGAATAGAACGCATCTAGTTTAAGTTGGAACAGTTAAATCAAAAATACTTCCTGTCTTAACTGGTGTACCACAAGGTTCAGCCCTGTCTCCATTGTTATTCAACCTATTCTATGCTAATTTTACATGGTCCAAACCAAGCATTACGGTAATTCGATACGCAGATGACATTAGTATTTACAGTTCAGGACACAATTCTACTGCTGTTTGTGTCGATTTGCAAACAAAATTTAACTTAATCCAACAGTATATGCAAGAAAATTTGTTGAAATTAAACGTAGAAAAAACGCAAATGATTATTTTTTCTCGCCAACAATCTGAGACCTCGCAAATCTGTATTGATAATCAATACCATCAATACCATTGATAAAAGTACTCGGATGGATCTTTCAATCCAATCCGATCTTAAAATAATGAAACAAGTCTCCTGTATGATTCAAAAAGCTGCTGCCTCTAGTAAAACTGCATTTTATCCGCAATCTTTTATCACACCAACAACTTATTCTTCTTTTCAAAATTTATAATCGTTGTAATTTACAATATTGCCCCGCGCTGCAATTAAGTGCACCTATTGCCGAGTTGAATCGACTACAGGGATTTCAAAACATTGCCGCATGACAGTTATTACGCCTACCCTGGTTTACTCCCACTGCTTCTACTCATGTGGAGAGTCCCAGAAGTCGACGAATACAACATGAGTTAAAAATAACGTACAACGCTGTCCGCCACAGGCAGCCTTACTGTATATCTGAATTATTCCACCATAGCATTAACCCACACAACGCAAGACATACTTACAAGATCACGCTTCCTAAAAGTAATTCCGACTACATGCACAGATCTTTCGCGATGATATGCTCCAAACTATGGAATGCTTTACCTGATGACGCAAAAATCAAGAATTCCTACAAGGACGTTAAAAAAATTAGTCAATACCATTATAAATTATAATTGAATTAACAACACACATATATACCGATTATTCTTAGTCGTAGTTTCTATAACGAGTTTGTCCTCATGCTCCAACAACTTTAAAAAATAAAATTTAATATTAATAATAATAACCGACTGGCTTGTTAAACTGTTGTTGTTTGACTGACGAATTATGGAATAAAAAGTTTAATTTTGAGCTGATTTTTGTGTGAGACCAATTGGGTTGATAGCTACCGTACAAATCAAAAATAATGTCCATTGAAGCCGGCTTCAGCTTCAATGAAGACAAATTGGCTTCAGCTTCAAAACTGTTGTCAATGAGAATTAGGGCCTGTGAGACTTGGGAGCTGTGGTGTAGTGGTCAGCATTATTGTCTTCGACGCAAGCTGTCCGGTTTCGATTCACGGCGCCTCTATTTGTTTCTTTACTTCAATATAAATTGGGGTCTCCTCTTCGTCTCAACATTAGGGCTTCAAACCACTACATGTTTTGAGGCTTATCGGCTATGCATGTCATGATTCAGTGACAAATTGTCATCACCTAGACTAAATTAGCAGCAGACATTGGCACACAACACACTTACTTTAATAATATTTAATTTATTTTTATTACAAGTCTAGTGCGTCTAGTTTAGACTAGTTAGACTAATAGTATTTATATTAGTTTAGTCTATTTCATGCTACATTATTTAAAGATGAACAAAAAATTTTTAAATTTTTTGCCTAAATTCAATTGTTTTGGGATTTGATCACCCATGGTGTGATCTGTACAATTAGCCCCTTTTGGGAAAAGTTTTCAGGGGCCATAACTTTTGATACGGTAATGGTACAATTATAATTTCAACGTCATTTGGAAGGAAATTGTTAGAGCTTTAAAATGATGGGTCATATGACCCTTTGACGTGACGTTTAGCGTACGTCAAAATTTAGAAAGTGAAATTTTGACTTATTTTCATCATGTGATATGTCATCTGAAAGCGCTAAAAATTGTCTTTCTAATGACGTAATTGTCATCTTTCTACGATGTTCCTAGCCTAAGCTGTGGCCATTTTTGTGGTTAACCTCCAAAAATAACTGACTACAAAAATGGCCTGTCGCGGAGGATTCTGCGGAGGAAAAATAACTCCATTTTACGCCCTTTTAAACTCAAAGGCACAGCTTAGCGGTTTAGTATGAAGCATTAACGCTTCTTTTAGACACTTTGATGAAACAGATTGGAAGTAAAGAGTTTTCTGTAATAACGTTTAAACGTTGCTTGTAGCAACAGACAAATAACTCCGATTTACGTTGCGTATAACTTTGCAACCAAGCCACTGCACGAGATTCGAAAGTTAAACGTCTTAATAACACACATGGTTCTAACTGATATTTTAATATGGAGATGATATCTTCATTATCATTATGAATAGGATAGTATAAGTATATTAATTATTACTCAAACTATGTCCAAGACAACAGTCAAATTTCAGTAAACGATTGTTTGAAATTTCGAATCAGTCAATGCGTTTTTTCGTTTTTTAATCTTGTCAGCAGTTTCGTTTTTTGAAAAAAACTGTTTTCAAATTAAAAATTACTGTGTTTTCTTGTAAATAACAATCACATTAACTATATAAATTGTAAACTCGAAAATTTTTGCAATGACAGCAATTAATAAACATAATGCTGCATTATCCAAAAAATATGTTGAGTTCATCATAATACAATTTATTTTTTATGTATTATTTTCTATTTTGCTTTGTTGTTTCATTTTAATGCCGACTCAGCGGCAGAACTTGGTTATTGTTGTTATTTTCAAATAACTCCATTTTGATCCGTGTTATCACATGTAAAGTGTTTTTTTAATAACAACTTTTATCACTTGACAAAAAAAGGTAATTTAGACTTTAACGATTACCACTATAGTTGAATCAGGTACACTTACGCACAAAAATCAGTAATTACTGAAGAAATTACACCCATTATGGTACCAGCAGTTGCTTTTATTGCAATTTAAAACGATCCAGCTAGCAACATCCGTAATTACTGAGAGAATTACAGCCATTATGGTACTAACTGTTGCTTTATTGCAACTAAATTCGATTCACCGAGTAACAGTCGTAAATAGGTTTACGTGTAATCTTTGAAATGAGAGTAACTTCGCGCGTTCTTTTTTTCAGTGTTTTTCTAGCACTGTTGATAGCTGTAACAGAGGAAACTATGATGCGTGCAACACGTGAGTAAACCAAACGTAAATGTGCTATAAATGTCATAGTAGAGCACTTATCACTGTCAATTCGAAGTACAAGTATCAAAGATTTCAGTATCGGAGATGTTGTAGTTGCGCTACTTTATATAAAAAGTTGTTAGTTTACCTTTTTTATATTATTTAAATAAAAGTAGCAGACAGTAGGAATCGTAATATGCGATGCTTCATGGTTATGATGCCAGAAGAGTTTGTTTGTGACAAAAATCAAAATTGGCAAGTTCGGGTTAAAATTCAAAATTTGCAAATGAATTGCCAAAAATGAGTTAACCATTAAGTCATAGAAATTGTAAAATTAAATATAACTAAATAATATCTATGACGTCAGATTATTACTGGCAATGTGCAGAACTACGGAAAGGGTATATTTCTGAAAAATTCTTAGTTCACATATTTACATAATTTTATATTCACATATTTTTAACTCACGAGAAAACCAAAGTATTATGTTTAAAGAAAAATTAAATTTATTGACGCCTGGATATGAAATTAAGCCACATTTTCTGTTGACTGTAGAGTTGCTTTTGCTGTTAAGTCCTGTGCTTATTTTTTTAACAATGGCAGTGTGCTAGATAATATTTCAGGAACGGTAAAATGTGTTGGTAAAGACGGAGAAAAAGTTTGCAAGCTTTTTCCTAGGACTCCTGGGAGCGGCGTTGTCAGCATTTATGAATGTAGACCGAAATGCAATAAGGTATGATGATGAACTTTCGATAACTTTCAATATTTCTAGCATATAATCCCAAACAAAGACATTTGTGCTAATACTAACCACACGTTTCATGCAGATAACCATGAACTAACAATTTAAAATATTATAGTTGTTTGTAACAACAAGTTTTTTTATTTGGCAAAACACTGAACATGCTTTTTAATGGAAAAGAATATAATTTGCGCAACTCACATTTTTAATATTAATACTAATAAAATAAATATTAATAGTAAGATTATTTTTCATAGCGATTTTTTAGATAGAATATCAATTATTATAACAAGTTTAGTGTGTCCAGTTTATACTTGTTCGACTGAATCGTTTTCACTTTTGCCATACTACCACACATGGTTCTAAATGATTCCTCAATGAATAGGATAGTATAAGTATTTTTTAACTTATATTATTTACTGGAGAATTTTGCTTTTATTAAGTCTAATTTATGCTACATAACATAACTTCAAAAATAAGCAAAAACTTTGATTTTTTGCCCATTTTTTGATTTTTGATCACTCATGGTATGACGTTATGGTACAACAATAATTTGAACGTCATGTACGAGTAAATTGTCCGAGCTTTCAAATGATGGGTTACATGTTCCTGAAACGTCCTACAGAATGTTTAACGTACGTCAAATAAGTGAAATTTGAACTAATTTTCAAACTCAAAATAGCGCAATCATGCGAGATGTCAATTGAAAGTGCTAAAAATTGTCTTTCCTGTGACATAATTTTCATCTTTTTATAATGTTCATAGCCTAAGTTGAGGCCGTTTTTGTGGTTAACTTCCAGAAATACTAACTACAAAAGGCATGTCGTGGTGAATTTTGCGGAAAATTCTCCTTTTACGTCCTCAAACACACACAGTGTAAAATTGTAGTATAAAACATTAACGCTTTTTTAGACATTTTGACAAAAAAAATGATAATTACCGCGTTTTCAGTAGCCACTTTTAATCGGTGCTCTTAGCAGCAAACAAATAACCTCATTTTACGTTGCGTATAACTTGGGAACCACACGACTACACAAAATTTGAAAGCTAAACGCCATACTACCACACATGGTTCTAAATGATTCCTCAATGTGGAGTTGACGTTTTGATTGTCAATGAATAGGATAGTATAAGTATTTTTTAACTGGCCCAAGTTGCATAACCGGCACCTTTTTGTAAATCCGGCACCAAGGTGCCGGATACAAATTTTACATGACTTGATCCGCGCATCAGTTCAAATACACTGAATAGCTCGGTTACGTACCCTACTCCTTAGTAGACCCATAAATCCAAGGTTTCTTCATTCCCGCGAGGGTCTTAACAACACTAAGGGGCTGTTCACAAATTTGGATTAATGGGACTAGATTAACTGAATTAACTACCATAACTCGACAAAGAAATTGTGCATCTTTCCAAGAATTTGCACGTTTATGCAATTTACACCGAGGAGCAAGTGTGTCTAATTTGAAAAAGGTCTCCTGCGTTTGTGTTGAGTTATTCTCGTTAATTCAGTTAATCTAATCCAGTTAATCTGAATTTGTAAACAGACCATAAGAAAAACTAACCGGCTGTACTAACAACACTAATAGCCATAGCATATTGTGTATTATGCTAAGTTACAGCATCCGGCACCTTTTTCAAATATGCTCCTATGTTTAGCACACAAAAGGTGCCGGTTATGCCATATATATGGCATATCCGGCACCTTTTATATGATAAAGATAGGGAAGAAATTGCAAAAGGTGCCGGGTGCTGTAACTTAGCATTGACTTGACCAAATTTTGTGATTTATAGCTCAAATGAAATAACTTCATGAGAGCTTTTAAATGACACCAAAATTGTGCAATTTCAGTGTGCACTATAAAAGTTACAGCATCCGGCACCTTTTGCAAATTTGCTCCTATGCTTAGCACACAAAAGGTGCCGGTTATGCCATATATATGGCATATCCGGCACCTTTTATATGATAAAGATAGGGAAGAAAATGCAAAAGGTGCCGGGTGCTGTAACTTAGCATTGATTTGACCAAATTTTGTTATTTATAGCTCAAATGGAAGAACTTCATGAGAGCTTTTAAATGACACCAAAATTGTGCAATTTCAGTGTGCACAATAAAAGTTACAGCATCCGGCACCTTTTGCAAATTTGCTTCTATGCTTAGCACATAAAAGGTGCCGGTTATGCCATATATATGGCATATCCGGCACCTTTTATATGATAGAGATAGGGAAGAAAATGCAAAAGGTGCCAGGTGCTGTATCTTAGCATTGACTTGACCAAATTTTGTGATTTATAGCTCAAATGAAATAACTTCGTGAAAGCTTTTAAATGACACCAAAATTATGGATATACCGAAGAATAATAAAATTTCCGGTGGAAATACCGGATATGCCGTATATACATTTGAATCATCAATTACAAAAATTGGTGAATGCTGTGCAAAGTTATAGCATTTGCTCCTATACTTAACACATAATAAGTGCTGGTTATGCAGTAAACTTTGGATATGAGAAGCTTATTGCTGTACTTTTTCATTGATAATGTGACTTGGTCTTACAATCTAATGGGCTATTTTTTCTGTTGCGTTGGGTACAAAATATATGCAATATTGCTATTGCTATTAGTGTTGTTAGTACAGTCAGTTAGTTTTTCTTAGGGCCTGTTCACAAATTCAGATTAACTGGATTAGATTAACTGGATTAACTAAAATAACTCAACGCAAAAGCAGGAGACCTTTTTCTAATTAGACACACTTGCTCCTCGGTGTAAATTGCATAAACGTGCAAATTCTTGGAAAGATGCACAATTTCTTTGTCGAGTTATGGTAGTTAATTCAGTTAATCTAGTCCCGTTAATCCGAATTTGTGAACAGCCCCTTAGTGTTGTTAAGGCCCTCGCGGGAATGAAGAAACCCTGGATTTATGGGTCTACTAAGGAGTAGGGTACGTAACCGAGCTATTCAGTGTATTTGAGCTGATGCGCGGATCAAGTCATGTAAAATTTGTATCCGGCACCTTGGTGCCGGATTTACAAAAAGGTGCCGGTTATGCAACTTGGGCCTTTTAACTTATATTATTTACTGGAGAATTTTGCTTTTATTAGTAGCTTTAAAATGATTGGTGCCAAACAGTGGCCAAAAATGATGTTTTAAAATGCGCTGTATTATGGTTTAAAAATATAAAATATTTTCTGCGCCACATGTATAATATTGAAATGATGTCAAAATGTAATTGTAATAGTTTGAATAAATGAAGTTATTTGAAACCAATAAACCAAAATATTCAGTTAAACAACACAATAACTTTATTTTGCAGCTAAATGCCGACTTTAAGAAGAAGCAGGCTGAAAAGTTATCGACTGAAGATATCGTTACAAATATTGGAAAATTATTTAAACTTGACAAACCCGTTGTAGTTTTGGTGCAGTAAAATGCATTATCATCAGATGGATTCGTGACAGCAAGAGTACATAAAAGCGTCCACTCTATATAGAAGAAGAGTCAGACACTGTCCAGCCTGCCTGTGTTCTAGCACGGGCAGATGCGCTGGTCGTTTTCAGGCTACATGTTGACATTCTGTGGAACATGTGGCTGGCCAGTCAGCGCGTAGATTCTCTACGTAACACACTTTAGTATATAATCGCTGATGCGTTGATAAGCAATAAGATAGGATTCAAAGCTTAATAACTCATTATTTATTCATTGTCTGCTTGCAAAAACATAAAAGAAGAATTGCAAATACTTTTAAGGATATTTTGGTAAACTTTCAGCGAAATTGATTGAGAAACTTTTGAGGTATAAACTTTTCTCAATTTCCTAAATGTTTGTCAATCAATTTCGCTGAAAGTTTGCCAAAATATCCCCAAAGGTATTTGCAAACCTTTTTTTATTGTTTTGCAAGCAGACTTTAAATGAATAATGAGTTATTAACCTTTTATCCCTATCCCGTTTTATGATTAGACACGTGCACAGGCGTCTGGCCAATCAGAGAATAGGAGCTCGCTTCTGATTGGCCAGCCACATGTTGCACAGAATGTCAACATGTAGCCTGAAAACGACCAGCGCATTTGCCTGTGCTATAACACAGGCAGGCTAGAGAGTGTCTCACTCTTCTTCTATATAGAGTGGGACACTATTATGTACTCTTGGTGACAGTTTTCGGTTAAAACGTTTTTTTCAGCATCGTAAACCTGTTCCTTCAAATGTAAATAATAAACCTCTAAAAGTTGCACCTAACTATGCCGTTAACTATGTAAGTCTACGTTCTACGTTCGGTAGCAGGTAAAAAACATCTCACGGCTAATAAAATTTGGCTTAAAATTGATAATTAAACAGCAAAACAACAAGCTCAACATTTAGTTTTTTAATTTTTGTTAGTTTAAAAAAATAACACAAATTTCAATAAAATTAAAGAAGATATGTATAACCGACTGACTTGTAAAATTGTTGTTGTTTGACTGACGAATTATGGAATAAAAAGTTTAAGTTTGAGCTGAGTTTGTGTGAGACCAATTGGGTTGATAGCTACAGTATAAATCAGAAATAAAGTTTATTGAAGCCGGCATCAGCTTCAATGAAGACAAAATGGCTTCAGCTTCAAAGCTGTTGTAAATGAGAATTAGGGCCTAAAACCTTACACAGGTTTACAGGCGAGCATACTTTGTTTCGTTTTCGTTCATACTTGTGGGATCATCATGTTCGTATGGCTACTCACCACAACCCTCTTCATTGGTTGACTAAGCTTGACACTAGTTCCCCTAGAATTTGGGAGTGGCGACAAACGATCCAAGAGTTCTACATTGACGATATTGCCTACCGACCTGGTTCTCAACATGGTAATGCAGATGGACTGTCGCGACCTCATGTAGAAACAGCAGCGGACTCTGATGGCGATAGTAGTGTTGACGACATAGAGATAGCTTTTCGCCCCAGTTTGCAGTCTGAGGACACGGTGCGGGTTCGCTGCGGAGTTAGGAAGTCAACAGTCTATGGATCCATTCTGTTGTCTAACTCTCCGCAAACTAAGGGGTGAGTCAGTTGAGCTTCCATGCGGCATGCACATAGCTAAGTTCTCGGAAAAAGATGGTTTGATCTATTTTCGAGAGTTTAGCTATGTGCATGCCGCATGGAAGCTCAACTGACTCACCCCTTAGTTTGCGGAGAATTAGACGACAGAATGGATCCTTAGACTGTTGACTTCCTAACTCCGCCAAAGAGATAGCTGTTTCATCAACTGGTGTCGATGCATTAGCAGGCTCAGTTTTACGCGCAGCGCGCAAAGCAGACACCTCAGCATCGTTGCTAATTTGGGAACCCTGGTTTGTAGTAGAGGAGTAGCGAACCCGCGCCGTGTCCTCAGACTGCAAACTGGGGCAGTAAACTATCTCTATGTCGTCAACACTACTATCGCCATCAGAGTCCGCTGATGTTTCTACATGAGGTCGCGACAGTCCATCTGCATTACCATGTTGAGAACCAGGTCGGTAGGCAATATCGTCAATGTAGAACTCTTGGATCGTTTGTCGCCACTCCCAATTTCTAGGGGAACTAGTGACAAACTTAGTCAACCAATGAAGAGGGTTGTGGTCAGTAACCACAGGAACATGATGACCCCACAAGTATGAACGAAAATACTTAAGGCCACGGACTAAGGCTAAACACTCACGCTAATTGCGGCGTAGTTTACGCTCTCGCTTAGACAACTTAGTGCTCGCGTATGCTATTACCTTTTCGTTTCCATCTTGGACTTGAGCTAGAACTGCACCCCAAGCAACCCCACTAGCATCCGTATACAAGATGAACGGTTTGGTAAAGTTGGGGAATGCAAAAATTGGCGATCTAACTAAGCTTCTGCTTTAACTGTTGAAAAGCGTGCTCACAGTCCTGTCTCCAGTAGAAGCTAATGTTCTTCTTAGTTAGGTCATTCTGTGGTGAAGAGATGGAAGCGAAGTTTTTGATGAAACGGCGGTAATAACTAGGTAACCCTAGAAAACTGCGAATTTCTTGGACATTCGTAGGGCTAGGAAAGTCAACTACAGCTTGGATCTTTGCTGGATTTGGCTGGATACCAGATGCAGACACTATATGACCAAGATATTCTACCTGCTTGCAAACAAAGTGGCATTTTTTGCCCTTCAGCTTGAGGTTGGCTTCCGTCAAACGCTTGAAAATTTCCCTAAGGTGCCGCAGGTGATCATCAAAGGTCTTGCTGTAGATTATGATATCGTCGAGATAAGCAAGCGCATACTGAAATTGTACGCCACCTAGCATCATGTGCTTCTGGAATGTCGATGGAGCCCCTGATAAACCAAACGACATTGCCCGAAATGCGTGACAACCATCATGTGTTCAAAAGCAGTCTTAGGCCTATCGTCTGGATGTACCTCGACCTGCCAGTATCCGGATGCTAGATCCAACGTAGAAAAGTACTTAGCGCTACCTAGTGCGTCTAAAGTATCGTCGATTCTAGGAAGAGGCCAGGATTGCTTTTTAGAGACAGCATTCAGCTTGCGATAGTCAACGCAGAATCTCAGCGTGCCATCTTTTTTCTGCACTAGATGAACTGGACTAGTCCAAGGGGAATCCGTAGGGTATGCTATGCCATCTTGCACCATCTTATCCACATGCTCTTTGATGACGCTTTGTTGCTTGTAGAGAACTCGTCGAGGGCGCTGCCTAATTGGCTGACTATCACTTGTAAAAATCCGATGCTGCACTAGCGAAGTTCGACCTAGGTCTCCAGAACTAGACGAGAAAATGCTGGAATACTCAGAGAGCACTTGCACTAGCTGATCTTTCTGCTCCTGTGTGACACAACTACCTGAGAAATCTACGCCTGGTGGAACTTCACCCGCGCCTTCCGATTCCACCGAGCATGCTACATAGTTGCTATCTGCAAGCTGCTGCACTAAGTCGATGTCTTGCTCCATGCTACCTAGCGTAGTGCCATCATACAATTTCGCCGTGCTTTGGCCAAAGTTCGCTATGCTCACATAACAAGTGTTAGCCTTAGGACTCACTAAACCCCTAGCAGCCATGACACAGCCCTCAGTTTGCATAGATACGCTAGCATCTTCGATGTTGCCTGGTTCGAACAGAGCATCACCTTCACCACACTGATCTATTCTAGCGCACACTACTTGCTCAGAAAAAGGAGGAATCTCGCAGCAGCCAACTAGTTTCACTATAGAAGTAGCCGACGTTTCAAGTAGCCGACGTTTCCGATGCTTACGCTCAAAATAAATTTTGTGCTCACCGATGACGAAATACTGGTCTCTGAAGTCCACTATTGTCTTGCTTAGAAAGTCTAATACCAAAATAGCCCTAAACCGACAGCCCTTAACAACATAAAACTTATGCTGAAACCTCAAGGAACTTAGCTGAACCGAACAAACTAACGTTCCGACGACTGGCACTGGGCTGCCCATCACATTTCTAACAGAAACATCGGACTTACTGAACTGGAACATGTCGGGACTTTCCCGAGCAAGAATCTCACGATATACCTCATCGCTGACCACGCTGACGTTGGCTCCGGAATCCAGTAGCAGAGAAATCGGTTGCGACCCCAGGTAAGCGTTGACGTAGGCTAGGGCATGAACACAATCATCGGTATTAGTAGTCGATAAAACAGGGTTACAACTATCAGATGAACAATGACTTAGGGGTGTCCTAGCTTGAGCCGCGTGTTCCCCCCTTGACGCGGCCTTATCTAGTATCCCTGATTGCTAGAGTTAGTGGCACCGGAACCCTGCTTAGTAACCACTGATCGGCAATTTCTGGCTATGTGCCCTACACCACCGCACTTATAGCACTTGCCCGAGAACTTATTGCGTGGTCTGTTGTTACTGTCGAATTTCTCGGACATGTTCAAGACAAGCTCCGAGTGAATGCCACTGTCTTAGACAGAAGCCCGAGCAAAACTAGAGGATCCACTCGAATCTCTCCCTCCGGTTTCGCGCAGCCCTCGCGTCCCCGTGGATGAGGTTCCGGTGGACCCAACATGTCCTCTATTCCTATGGCCACTATACTCAAACGCTGCTACTAATCTGCTGTCCTGCTGTCTACAATGCGTTTTTCATCGCCATTGTCAGCGCATCCTTCGCCGTCAATGGGTTTGCGATCACTAACTTTTCCTTCAAATGCTCCCCTATCTGACACATAAAGTGCCGTCTCAAAATTCTCAGATGTTCCTTGAGCGTCTCTTTGGGATAGGCTTTAGGGATCATGTCTTCCAGGGCCAAGTAGAAATCCTGAGCACTCTCTTCCTCCTTCTGAACTCTAGAGGACAATTTCATCCAATAGGTATCGGCTTCCCCCTTCGGGATGAATTCTGCTTCAAATTTTTGCTTCAGTTGAGCCAGAGTGTATGAAACACCCACCGAGACCTGTTCAGCTACAAGCCTATCCCAAAAAGTCGCTCCCCTACCGCGCATAAACCCTGGCAAATATTGCCGTTGTTTTTCCTCAAACCAGCCATTCGCCTCTGAAATGCGATTAAACTCGCCATACCAAACTCGGAAGTCCTCCTGTCCGTCAAATGGACGAGGTTTCAGGTGGAACCCTGACATCTCGGGACAGAGGGTAGAGAAAATGGGGTCAGTTGATGTATCGACTAAATTTAGGGTGTCGTTCACAGTGTTAGAGGGCGCACCCGCAAGCCGTGACACTGTTTCTGACTCGGACCTAGTCACCCCACGCTTCACAAATCTCCCCCTACTGTCCCGAGGAGGCGAATGGCTGATGGGCATAAAGATGCCCAAAAGTTCAACTTACCAGTACCGCTGCCACCAAATGTAGCGGGAAGAGCAGAGAGAAAGGCACGGCAGGCAAGGAGGCAGAGGGGTTTATTAGAAACACAGGGGGGCAGATGGCAGAAGCAGAGCAGACGAAACAGCTAGACTGACTATCCATGCACAGTGCGCGCTTATATAGCGTAAAAAGTCGTATGCAAATTAGATAAGAGTAATATGCAAATGAGATAAACATGCATGAAAGTCGTACATGACTCATCGTTAAGCCAACTTTCGTGCATGAATACGTACAGCGGTACGTATTCACATTACATTACACGCGTTTTCCGGTTGTAAACGTTTTTTGACCGTTTAAACGTTTAAACGTAAACGCGTTTAAACGTTTAAACGTTTAAAAGGTTAAACAAGTTAGCGTTTAAACGTTTAAGCGGTTTACCAAGTAAGCTTAAACGTTTAAACGGTTGAACAAGTAAGCGTTTAAACGCGTATAAAACGTTTAAACGATTATACATGTATTTGTGTTGTTATTTACAAATAAGTCCAATTTTGATCCGTGTTATCATATGACATAATGACCATTAATGGCTAGCAAATCTAATATGAAATGCTTTTTGATGAAAAACTACTTTTATAACTTGGCAATAAAAATGGCAATTTATGATTTTAAACAATCAACATTAGAGATGTATCAGTTAAAATTGAACATAAAAAGCAATAAATACTACAAATACTGTCATTATAGTACTGACAGTTGCTTTTATTGCAATTTAAACGATCCAGCTGCAACATTCACAAAAAGGTCCACGTCTGGTGCTTAAAATGACAGTAACTACACACGTTCATTTTTTCAGTGTTTTTCTAGCACTGTAAATAGTTGTGACGGAGCAATACTGTCCCAAGCGTACAACACGTGAGTAAATCAAACGTAAATTTCATAGTAGGGCACTTATCGCTGTCAATTAAAAGTACAGCTATAAGAGCGTTCAGTATGTGAGACGTTCTACTTGCGATATTGTATATAAAAAAGAAGAAGTAGTTTTGTTCGTTTTGTCTTTGTTTGTGTCATTTTATTTATTTGTTAAAATACATTTTGTATATTTCATGAATAGAAGTAGCAGCACAATCAAAAAATTGCGTTATTTGATGGTTGTTATGAGTCTTGAGTAGTTTATTTGTCACAAAACTAGAAATTTGAAAATGAATTGCCAAAAAAGCAGTCAACCATTAAGTGTTGGAAATGTTGTAAATTAAAATATGAATAAAAATAGATATGACGTTTTCAGGAACTGTAAAATGTGTTGGTAATTATGGAGAAAAAGTTTGCAAGCTTGTTCCCAGGGCTCCTGGAGACCGCATTGTCAGCATTCATGAATGTAGACCAAAATGCAATAAGGTATGATGATGAGCTTTCAATAGGTAACATATGTGAAAATATTATGTTTATTGTTAACCCTTTCATTTTTTTCTATGTCATGTCACTTCCTATGCGACAGTCTGAAACATTTAACATACAATACGTGGCAGATCGCGAATAATTCCACACAACTTAAGTAGGTATAGAATCTTTGCAGTGACCAAACGAAATTTTTGAATGAGCACTTTCACGGCTTAAGAATGAAAGGGTTAAATTGATATCATATAACTAATTAAAACAATTAAACATTAAACCATTAAAAATGCTATAACATTTAAAAGAATATTGTTGTTCGTAACAACAAAGCAATAAAATGTTATTAAATTTCAGTGATACTCAGTTTTAAATATTTTTTATTTGCAAAGCCTTTTAAAGGAAAAAAATATTATATAATTGCGCAGCTCACATTTTTAATATTAATACTAATAAAATAATTAATAGCGAGATTGATTTTCATCGCGATTTTTTAGAATTAATACTAATTATTATAACAAGTCTAGTGTGTTTAGTTTATAATTGATCGACTATATCGAATTCAAGTCTAATTTAGGCTACGTAACATATGTTAACTTCAAAAATAAGCATAAACACTTCGATTTTTTGCCCAAAATGCAATTCCTCAGAAATTAATTTATGAAAGATTTTTAGTTAATTGAAATAGACATTTCTCATTAGATATAATACAGCATTATCCAAAAATATGTTGAGTGCATCATATACATTTTGCTTTGTCTATATTGTTTACTATTTTAATTTTTGGTTTCATTTTAGTGCCGACTCAGCGGTAAATTTGGTTGTTGTTCTTTACAAATAACTTTAGTTTTGATCCGTGTTATCATATGACATAATGACCAGTAATGGCTCACAAATCTAATATCAAATGATTTTTTATGAAAAACAACTTTTATCAATTGGCAATAAAAAAGGCAATTTATTATTTTAAACGATCAACATTAGAGATGTATCAGTTAAAAGTGAACATACTACAAATACTGTCATTATAGTACTAACAGTTGCTTTTATTGCAATTTAAACCGATCCAGCCTAGTAACATTCACAAAAAGGTCCAAGGCTGGTATTTGAAATGAAAGTAACTTCGCGCGTTCATTTTTTCAGTGTTTTTCTAGCACTGTAAATAGTTGTGACGGAGCAATACTGTCCCAAGCGTACAACACGTGAGTAAATCAAACGTAAATTTCATAGTAGGGCACTTATCGCTGTCAACTAAAAGTACAGCTATAAGAGCGTTCAGTATGTGAGACGTTCTACTTGCGATATTGTATATAAAAAAGAAGAAGTAGTTTTGTTATTAGTTTTGTTTTTGTTTGTGTCATTTTATTTATTTGTTAAAATACATTTTGTATATTTCATGAATAGAAGTAGCAGCACAATCAAAAAATTGCGTTATTTGATGGTTGTTATGAGTCTTGAGTAGTTTATTTGTCACAAAACTAGAAATTTGAAAATGAATTGCCAAAAAAGCAGTCAACCATTAAGTGTTGGAAATGTTGTAAATTAAAATATGAATAAAAATAGATATGACGTTTTCAGGAACTGTAAAATGTGTTGGTAATTATGGAGAAAAAGTTTGCAAGCTTGTTCCCAGGGCTCCTGGAGACCGCATTGTCAGCATTCATGAATGTAGACCAAAATGCAATAAGGTATGATGATGAGCTTTTAATAGGTAACATATGTGAAAATATTATGTTTATTGTTAACCCTTTCATTTTTTTCTATGTCATGTCACTTCCTATGCGACAGTCTGAAACATTTAACATACAATACGTGGCAGATCGCGAATAATTCCACACAACTTAAGTAGGTATAGAATCTTTGCAGTGACCAAACGAAATTTTTGAATGAGCACTTTCACGGCTTAAGAATGAAAGGGTTAAATTGATATCATATAACTAATTAAAACAATTAAACATTAAACCATTAAAAATGCTATAACATTTAAAAGAATATTGTTGTTCGTAACAACAAAGCAATAAAATGTTATTAAATTTCAGTGATACTCAGTTTTAAATATTTTTTATTTGCAAAGCCTTTTAAAGGAAAAAAATATTATATAATTGCGCAGCTCACATTTTTAATATTAATGCTAATAAAATAATTAATAGCGAGATTGATTTTCATCGCGATTTTTTAGAATTAATACTAATTATTATAACAAGTCTAGTGTGTTTAGTTTATAAAATTTTTGTTTTGTTAAAATACATTTTGTATATTTCATGAATAGAAGTAGCAGCACAATCAAAACATAGCGTTATTTGATGGTTGTTATGAGTCTTGAGTAGTTTGTTTGTCACAAAACTAGAAATTTGAAAATGAATTGCCAAAAAAGCAGTCAACCATTAACCCTTTGACGCCCAGAGGTTCTCTCTCTAGGCAGGCAGACTTGACACCTTCCAGGTTTTGGCCATTGCTCGAGCTACGTGCGCCGTAGAGAACTCGCGAAACCACCCTGCGATAGAGAATTTAATGGTGAACGAAACGTAGTGAGTCGCTCAAGGGTATATGATACACCGTTTTTTAGTTATAAGCGCTCAATGTTGAAAGTTTGTGCAAATTTTGCGCCATCGCTCAGGCATAATATGTGAATCACCCTAAAGTATTAACACAGCAACCGTGCGCCTATCATAGTTGACTGCTAGAAATAAAATACAATGATGATGCTACAATGATGATACTGCTACTCTGATGCACAAAAAGTTGACTGCCAAGTTCAAATATCATAATGAGGCCATAAAGAAAATACTACTTTTGCGATGAAAAAAGTCAAATTTAGACACGGCTTAATTAACCATAGGTTTTGTTGTGTGGCAGCAGGACTAAAATTGGGCCACTAAAGGCAAAGGCCTGCTATTTCTGAAAAAACAATTCGAAGATCAATTGACTACAATAAGCTGGCTAATATTTATAGCCCCAGATTGGCCATCCACAACGTGGGGTGCCCGAGGTTCACAGTGCGCATGAAAGGGTTAAGTGTTGGAAATGTTGTAAATTAAAATATGAGTAAAAATAGATATGACGTTTTCAGGAACTGTAAAATGTGTTGGTAATTATGGAGAAAAAGTTTGCAAGCTTGTTCCCAGGGCTCCTGGAGACCGCATTGTCAGCATTCATGAATGTAGACCAAAATGCAATAAGGTATGATGATGAGCTTTCAATAGGTAACATATGTGAAAATATTATGTTTATTGTTAACCCTTTCATCTTTTTCTATGTCATGTCATATCCTATGCGACAGTCTGAAACATTTAACATGCAATACGTGGCAGATCGCGAATAATTCCACACAACTTAAGTAGGTATAGAATTTTTGCAGTGACCAAACGAAATTTTTGAATGAGCAAGAATGAAAGGGTTAAATTGGTATCATATAACTAATTAAAACAATTAAGGCTACATAACATATGTTAACTTCAAAAATAAGCATAAACACCTTGATTTTTTGCCCAAAATGCAATTCCTCAGATATTTTTGATCACTCATGGTATGACGTTATGGTACAACAATAATTTTAACGTCATGTACGAGCAAATTGTCAGAGCTTTCAAATGAAGGGTTACATGATCCTTGAACGTACATAATGTTTAATGTTTTCAAATAAGTGAAATTTGAACTAAATTTTAAACTAAAAATAGCGCAGTCATGTGAGATGTCAATTGAAGGTGCTAAAATTGGCTTTCCTGTAATTTTCATTTTTTTATAATGTTCATAGATTAAGTTGAGGCCGTTTTTGTGGTTAATTTCCAGAAATACTAACTACAAAAGGCCTGTCGTGGTGAATTTTGATGCGAAAATAAATCCGTTTTACGTCGTTTTAAACTCACAGACACAGTGTAACAGTGCAGTATAAAGCATTAACGCTTATTTTAGACATTTTGGCGGAACATATGATCACCGCGTATTACTAAGCAAACAAATAACCCCATTTTACGTTGTGTATAACTTGGGAACCACACGACTACACAAAATTTGAAAGCTAAATATCATAATACCACACATGGTTCTAACTCATTCTTCAATGTGGAGTTGACGTTCTGGTTGTCATAATAAATAGGATAGTATAAGTATTTCAATAATAGTTATTAATTACTGGAAAATTTTGCTTTTATTAGTAGCTTTAAATTGATTGGAGCCAAACACTGGTCTCAATTGATGTCTTAAAATGCGCTGTATTTTTGTTTAATTAAAAATACTTTCTGCGTTACATGTACAATATTAAAATGATGTCAAAATGAAATTGTAATAATTTAAATAAATGAAATTATTTGAAAACAATAAACATAAATATTCAGTCAAACAACACAATAACTTTATTTTGCAGCTAAATGCCGACTTTAAGAAGAAGCAGGCTGAAAAAATATCGACTGAAGATATCGTCACGAATATCGGAAAAATATTTAAACTTGAGAAACCCCTTGTAATTTTGGTGCAGTGAAATGCATTATCATCAGATAAATTCATGACACTTATTGGTTAAAACTTTTTCGTCAGCATACGCGATTTTGTAAATGGTCCCGATCAAAGCTGTTCCTTCAAATCTAAAATTTAAACCTCTAAATATTGCACCTTAAACTATGCCGTGAATCAATTTTATGTTGGGCTACGTTCACGTTCAGTAGCAGATGAAAAACGTACCGGCTAAAGATAGTTGCCTTAAAATTAATAATCACTAATTGATAACTGTGTGCTGGAAACTTAAATTTCCATGTTCAACAGCAAAACAACAAGCTCAACATTTAGTTTTTTAAATTTTTGTTATTTTAAAAAATGATAAGTAATTAAATTGTAATAAAAATAAAAAAAGATGTGTATGACTAACTGAATTGTTAATTTGTTGTTGTTTGACTAACGAATTATGAAATAAAAAGTTCATGTTTGAGTTAAGTTTGTGTGAAACCAATTGGGTTGATAGCTAATGTTTGTGCTCTTAAGAGTTGCGATCATTTTTTTGATCTCTATGGTGTTTTACGCAAAGTAACGTGAAATTTTGATGTTTTGATGGTTCCTTCAAAGATTAAAATAATCTTGGAGGCTCTTATAGACAGATTTCCATTTTTAACTAGGCGCTCAAACATAATTTGCACTTTTTGTAGCAGGGTCTTACACGTTTGATCATACGATTTTGCGCTTACATGTGGGCTACTAATTTGCCAAATTTCAGCCTGATTAGCTTGAGAACCTTAACTTCAGCCTTAACCACTAGATGTGGTTTGTGCTAGAACTGCCCAAGTTAGGGCTACTTTTAGGTTTTTTGGCGTACTTTTGCCTATGTAAATACACTGAACCAAATGTGCACCTTCAAGCTTAATTGTTCTTATTTGAGGTAGGTGTGCCTTGGGGGAGTAACATTTGTGAAAATAAGCAAAATTGGAGAACTTTTAGATTGGAGATTTTTTACATGGGTAGCTCCCCCCCCCACGTAAGCTCGGTTCATACTTCGTGTTTTGTGTTTTGTGTTTTAGTGTTTTCGTGTTTTTGTGCTCTGTTTTGTGCTTTCTAGGTTCATACTTCGTGTGTTGCGTTTCGTGTGTTAGTGTTTTGAGTTCTCCGGTTCATACTTTGTGCTTTTGTGTTCTGTCTTTTTAAATTGTGCTTTTGTGTTTTTGCAGTTCTTCGTGTTTTTGTGTTTTTGTGTTTTGTGCTTTTGTCGTTTGTGTTTTTCGGTTCATACTTCGTCTTTTGTGTTTTGTGTTTTGCTTTGTGTATTTGTGGTTTGGGTGTGTTTTGGATGTGTTTTTGAATCATGGGTAATGTTCATCTTTTCGAAAAAGTGTTTTTGTGTTTAGCCAATCAATCTTTTGTTCTTATCAAAGTTTTTTCTAAATTATTATTATTATTATTATTATAATATAATTATTATAATTACAAGTTTAGTGCGCAGGGTACGTCAGGGTCCAAGTATAAACAGAAAGCAAATACGCGGATCACCAAAAATACAAAAGTTCGAATAAGTTTCCGATAAATAAATATCTGGACATTAAGTCCGTAAGTATATAATTCAAATACTTTCGTTGTGTTCAAAAAATGCCAAGTTAAAAATTTGAAAATAGAAACCCCCGACTGGACTCGAACCAGCGACAAGAGGGGTCAAACGCCTCGATGCTAACCACTACACCACGGGGATTACGACAATGGTAAGTTAAAATGAGTTTAACTTATTTTTTGTTTTATTTAACACTATGGACTGACCCGACCCAATCCCACGTTTCCCAAAAACACATGTGGGCCCTGGTTAGTCTGTGCTACCATCGGGGTTGACGAATACCCCGTCTGTCTCAGGGAGATTTGGAGGGTCTGGCTGGGAATGGGTTGGGTTCCACCCCATCTGCTGGTTTGGGTGTGTCATTGTCCCATACATTCTTGCACTGCTGGTTTGTGTACCACTGTTCGTGCTAATCATCACCATTGGGACTGACGAAATCGGGAGAAACGTCATGAAAATTTGACCCTCTGTGTTTGCCGACTCTTGCTGCTGAACCAAGTAAATTAGGTGGGCAGAAATTTGGATACTTTGGGGTCGTAGCCGGGAGAATTTTTCCTAGCTGATTTTGCATGGACCCTATGGATGATGAAGGGGGCTGAACAGGTGCAACTTGGGGTGCGTACCCTGAATATACAACATTTGTGCTGGCTGACCCAATACTACGGCCGTTCCATTGTGGGATACCTGGAAGGGAACGTAACTCGCAGTGGCATGTTGGGTTCCGTCCCAGGCACTACTACTCTGGACTACATGTGCCCCTACACCTACATTCTGTTGCTCCTCTCACTCCGGCTCAATGATGTAACTACGATGCGACAGAGTCGGAGCTGGCAGCTGATTTGCTAATCCTAACTGCATATCTCTGAGCTCCCTGTTTGGGTCATTTTTCCCTATCTGCTGTGGTCGTTTCTTGCCTAGCGCGCGCAATCGACGCCGTTCTTGGCGCTGTCGTGTCAACATGCCTTCGTATTCCTCATCTGAGCTATCATTAAACTGAATGTTCTGTGTGTTGGTATTGGCTACCTGTGTTTGGGACTGGGTCGGTGTTCCTGGCAAATGGGCTGAGGTTGTAGTTCTTGGTATCTGGAGCACCGTCTGGTTGGGGTCATGTTCAGCGATGGATCGATTCTCCTGTAGTGTTTGCGTCCGGTTGACTGATGGGGGTGGTGTACGGGCTAGGCCTGATCCGCGCATAATGCTGTGTGTGTGTGTTATGCTCACTAGATTTATATGGCCACGTACTTTACTCAACTACCTAGTCGTAACAGCATCGTACTTAGCTGAAATGAAATTTCTTTATCCGTCGGCTAAAAAGCAAACAAGAGAAAAATTGAGCTATGGGGGGGATCGGTAAATTCGGATCAAAAATTTTCTAAGTCTAAAATTTCAGAAAAAATTGGGCAGCACTTTCCCTTAAAAATGCGTATTTGGCCGCTGAGAAGGTGCTGAATTCACTAAAATCAAAAAAAACAGAAGATTTTAAAAATTTAGAAAATTTTGGATTTTACTTAAAAATTTAAAAATTGACTAAGTCTACAATTTCCGAAATAAAACTGAAAATGGTGTCCCTTAGGGTATTAGATTTCGATTTCAAAACGAAAAGGGGTTCCCTTCTTAGGCGTATTATATTATCGCCGGTTTTCGGTTTAGTTTCGAAGGGGGGAAAATCGAAATTGTGAAAAATTTGTGAAAAATCCTAAGTCTCAGTGCTCAAAAATGTTTAGAATTCAATTATGAAACATTAGAAAAAATAATGAAGCCATATTCTAATAATGCTTTAAAACTCCGTTGAAAATTTCAACGGCCGTTTATCTCAACGGACTTGTCTTTATAAAATCACCGTTGAAATTTACATTTTTCTCTGCTAAAATCACACAATTTATAAAATTCAAACAATTTCAACGGCCGTTCATTTCAACGGCCTTTGAGTTCAACGGCCGTTGAAATCTTTATACAATTGGAATTGGAAATTGTATACAATCTTTATACAACTTTATACTTTATACAACTGTACGCTTAACTTGAATGCCTATGCTTGTGGAAACTTAAATTTCCATGTTCAACAGCAAAACAGCAAGCTCAACATTTAGTTTTTCAATTTTTGTTATTTTAAAAAAATAATAAAGAAATAAATACTAAATTAAAGACTAAATTAGCAGCTGAAATTGGCACACAACACACTTAACATCAAATTAATTATTTTAATTTTACTATTACTCAAACTATGTCCAAGACAATAGTCAAATTTCAGTAAACGATTGTTTGAAATTTTGCATCAGTCAATGCATTTTTTACTTTTTAATCTTGTCAGCAGTTACCTTTTTTGAAACAATTTTTTCAAATTAAAAACTACGAAGTTTTCTTGTAAATAACAATCACATTAACTAAATAAAATATAAACTCGAAAATTTTTACAATGAAAGCAATTAATAAACATAACACTGCATTATCCAAAAAATATGTTGAGTAAGAGTTCATTATATACATTTTATTTATCATGTATTGTTTTCTATTTTGCTTTTTTGTTTCATTTTAGCGCCGACTCAGCGCAGAACTCAGCGGTTGTTGTTATTTTCAAATACTCCATTTTGATCCGTGTTATCACATGTCAAGTGTTTTTTTAATAACAACCTTTATCACTTTGCAAAAAAAGGCAATTTAGACTTTAACGATTACCACTACAGTTGCATCAGATACACTTACGCACAAAAATCAGTAATTACTGAAGAAATTACACCCATTATGGTACTAACAGTTGCTTTTATTGCAGTTTAAAACGATCCAGCTAGCAACATCCACAAAAAGGTCCACGTCTGGTATTTGAAATGAGAGTAACTTCGCGCGTTCTTTTTTTTAATGTTTTTATAGCACTGTTAATAACTGTCACGGAGGAATACTCTCCCAGGCGTGCAAAACGTGAGTAAATCAAACGTAAACTTCATAGTAGGACACTTACCGCTGTCAACTCAAAGCACAGGTATAAGCGCTTTCAGTTTGTGAGCTGTTCTACTTGCGATATTTTATATAAAGAGGAAGAAGAAAAAGAAGAAGAAAAAGAAAAGGAAAAAGTTTTGTTCGTTTTGTTTTTGTTTGCGTCATTTTGTTTATTTGCAAAAATACCTTTTGTATATATCATCAAGAGTACATAATGGGAAGAGTATGACACTCTTCCCATTGGCCAGCTTGGCAGCGCGGTAGATGCGTTGCACAATAACGGCCAAAAAAGGACCCAAACGGGACCCGGTCTCAAATGGGTACCTGGTACCCAAACGGGCCCTGCAGGTACCCAAACGGGCCCTCCAGGTACCCAAATGGGACCCAGGTACCCAAATGGGACCCCAACTTATCTGATTGGCTGATTTGGGTACCCAAACGGGCCCTCCAGGTACCCAAACGGGACCCAGGTACCCAAACGGGACCCAGGTACCCAAACGGGACCCAGGTACCCAAATGGGACCTCTTTTCAAATCTAACAGCCAATCAGATTGTAGCAGCTTTTAGCTCCGCCTACAATCAAGCTACCGTAATCCCATGTGCAGCAGCATATGCTACGTTGCTGATAATGCTCTTTCTAGAACCTTTTAGTATTTTTATGCTTCAAAGACTTATTATAAGACATAAACAAAGTCTTACTAAACTGATGGAACTGGTAAGTTTAATAAATTACATTTAACTGACGCTGCGTTATTGACGAAATAAAGTTAAATCTAATCCGATAAATCCAATTTTGGATAAGACCCTTAGTTAAAACTATTGTATATTTTTTAAAAATAACCGCTGTCAAAATGCTCACTCTTTGCCTATTTTATGCCATTTTTCAGAAATATATATCTCAAATCAGCTGCGTCTTTGTTATTTGGGTCCTATAATAAGTCTTTAAAGCAGCAAAACGCTAAAAATTAATAAAAACAGCATTATTGGCTTACATACATATCAATTACATATATATGCACGCGGGAATACGGTAGCTTGATTGTAGGCGGAGCTAAAAGCTACTGCAATCTGATTGGCTGTTAGATTTGAAAAGAGGTCCCATTTGGGTACCTGGGTCCCGTTTGGGTACCTGGGTCCCGTTTGGGTACCTGGGTCCCGTTTTGGGTACCTGGAGGGCCCGTTTGGGTACCCCAATCAGCCAATCAGATACGTTGGGGTCCCATTTGGGTACCTGGGTCCCGTTTGGGTACCTGGGTCCCATTTGGGTACCTGGAGGGCCCGTTTGGGTACCTGCAGGGCCCGTTTGGGTACCAGGTACCCATTTGAGACCGGGTCCCGTTTGGGTCCTTTTTTGGCCGTTATTGTGCAAGGCATCTACCGCGCTGCCAAGCTGGCCAATGGGAAGAGTGTCATACTCTTCCCATTATGTACTCTTGATATCATGAATAGAAGTAGCAGCACAATAAAAAAATGCGTTCTTTGATGGCTGTTATGAGTCTTGAGTAATTTGTTCGTCACAAAAATAGACATTTGAAAATGAATTGCCAAAAAAAGCAGTCAACCATTAAGTGTTGGAAATTGTAAATTTATGTAAATATGAATAAAAAATAGATATGACATTTTTAGGAACAGTAAGATGTGTTGGTAATGATGGAGAAAAGGTTTGCAAGCTTGTTCCCAGGAATCCTTGGAACCGCAGCTTTGTCAGCATTCATGAATGTACACCAAAATGCAATAAGGTATGATGATGAGCTTTCAATAACTTATATGGAAAATTATTATGTTCATTGTTAAATCTTTCATTTCTATGTCATATTGTCACCTCCTATGCGACAGTCTAAAACATTTGACATGCAATACGTGGCAGATCGCGAATAATTCCACACTACTTAAGGTGGCGCTCCGAATAACTTCCATAAGTTTATTATCTTATAAGTCGACGTAGATTCTAGCTAGAATATATTTCGTTTAAATATAGTGAAGCCTGTTACGAAGCTCTGTTTCTGAGTAAGTTTCACGTGCCTGCTGCCTTGTTCTGATTTTGTATCACCGATTGAAAATTTCTATTTTCGCCAAATGCGCATAATTTTTCAAACGGCATAACTGAGCGAAACTTTGTTCAAATTTTACGATCTATATCTTAAACTGTAGGTAATTATGTTGCCGAGGTGTATCTTTTCTTATAATTTTAATCCAATTGTTTTGGCTCAAAATACACTAGTTTTTCTAAATTTGGTCAACTTGAAATCGCTGCAGAATTTCACCAAAAACAGAAATCAACATTTTCGAAGAAGGTACACCTGAATCTACTTATTTTATATTTTTAAGTCAAATTTCACAATGAAAAAACGACATGGGGGAGAGCTATCACGATTCAAAAAGGATTATTGCCGATCAGAAAAATCTGAGGTTTGCCCACACAAACGACAGTGTGAAAAAATAGAGCGTATTTTTTAATGCAAACAAATATTGGGAAAAGTTGGAGAAGCCCTAAAGTAGCTAACGAAAAATTTGCTTGAAAAATAGTGCATTTTTGTCAATATCGCTCAACGTAATTTGAAATTTTTTTTACAAATGTTTGCCTACACAAACGACTTTTTAAAAAATTGCAGTCACCTATTATCTGCGGAAAACCTTTATCAAAAGTAACAAAAGCCATATACAATTTTTTAGAAAATCTATTTGAAGATTTTGCCATATCAAAATTCAGGTCAAAAAATTAATTTCAACAAAACTACATGTTATACATCAAACGAAAGCTAATTCACTGCTGAACAACCTTCCTTCAAGAACAAAGACCTGAAAACGTGACTGAAAACTTTTACTGCCCAAAGTCAGTTATTCGGAGCGCCACCTTAAGTAGGTATGGAATCTTTGCAGTGACTAAGCGACATTGTTCCATGAGCAATTTCACGGCTTTTGAATGAAAGGGTTAAATTGCTATCATATAATTAATTAAAACAATTAAACATTAAAGCATTAAAAATGCTATAACATTTAAAAGATTATTGTTGTTCGAACAACAAAGCAATAAAATGTTATTAAATTTCAGTGATACTCAGCGAATGTTTTTTATTTGCAAAAAAGGACAAATGCCTTTTAAAGGAAAAAATATTATATAGTTGCGCAGCTCACATTTTTAATATTAATACTAATAAAATAATTGCTGCATTTTTGTTTAAAAATATTTTCCGTGGTTGATAATGAAATGATGTCAAAATGAAATTGTACTAGTTTAGATGAATGAAGTTATCTGAAAACAATAAACTGAATTATTCAATTACAACACATAACTTCGTTTTGCAGCTAAATGCCGAATTTAAGAAGAAACAGGCTGAAAAGTTATCCACTGAAGATATGGTCACAAATATCGGAGAAGTATTTAAACTTGAGAAACCCCTTGTAATTTTGGTGCAGTGACATGAAATTAAATTAAAATCATCAGATAAATTCATGACATTTATTGGTTAAGGGGGTAGTGTCGCGAAAGCAGTTTTGCTCATAGGCTGTGAAAATAGAACTTTCTGTTTTGAAGTAGTACATTCAATGAGAAGCTAGGCCAACGCTGTATGGTATCAAATGATTACTGCCAGACGTCACACTATCAATATTGACAAATATTTTGGACCAATCGTCATTAGTAAGCCAGACATCACACAATAGGGACATAAAAGTTCGAAAAATCAAGCCAGATATCAGATTGGCCAGCATGTGAAGTACACATAATGTGTGGACGCACAATTTTTTGCGACAAAAAAGAAAAAAGAAAACTAAAGGTTCGTTTTCCTTTTGTTTTGAAAATAAGCGTCTAGATTTTTCGCAATTTATCATTATTGCTGTTACTATTTTACAGTTTAAGTACACCTTCACAGTTCAAACTAGTATTACTCCACAGCCGCTACAGTAATCTGCACTAAATTTTGTGTGCATAAACTACAACATATGTGCTATTAGCCTGTGTAAAAAAACTAAACAGAAAAACTAATAAATGTGACTAAAAAATGGAATGTGAATAGGTTTTTTTTCGTCATTTTTCCGACTTTGAGACATTATTGCAAAGTATATGCTAAACCAATTTTGCTGAAACTTGGCAAAATAATTTGCCTTTAGATAGATTTTTAAAATATAGAAAGAACAATTTCTAACATTTTACTGAACAAGTTTTACAGTCGCGCAAAATCGACTGCTTTCGCGACACTACCCCCTTAAAACGTTTTCGTCAGCATCTGCGATTTTGTAAATGTTCCCGATCAAAGCTATTCCTTCCAATCTAAAATATAAACCTCTAAATATTGCACCTTAAACTATGCCGTTAATCAATTTTATGTGGGTCTACGTTAACGTTCGGTAGCAGATAAAAACATGTCCGGCTACAAATAGTTGCCCTAAAATTAATAATCACTAATTGATAACTGTATGCTGGAAACTTAAATTTCCATGTTCAACAGCAAAACAACAAGCTCAACATTTAGTTTTTTAAATTTTTGTTATTTTAAAAAATGCTAAGTAATTAAATTTTAATAAAAATAAAAAAGATGTGTATGACTAACTGAATTGTTAATTTGTTGTTGTTTGACTAACGAATTATGAAATAAAAAGTTCATGTTTGAGTTAAGTTTGTGTGAAACCAATTGGGTTGATAGCGAAAGTAAAGTGAAATTTTGATGATGTTTTGATGGTTCCTTCAAAGATTAAAATAATCTGGGAGGCTCTTATAGACAGGTTTCCATTTTTAACTAGGCGCTCAAACATAATTTGCTCTTTTTGTAGCAGGGTCTTACACGTTTGACTTTGCGTGTCCAATTTCAGAAACACTCAGTTAGCGGCTCAAGCTTGGATTTAGGTTTAGGCTTTGTCTATTTAGGCTTACGATTATTCTTAGCCTCAGAGTTATCATGACGTTTAGTTTGTCCTTGCTCTGAGGCTTAAGGGGTGGGGCTACCTGTATGTAAGTGAAAATTTTAGGTTCTCCGATTCGCTTCAAATTTACACACAATGTAGCCCCAGGGAACGCGCATCGCAGATGTAACAAACTGGAACCAATGCTTTTGTCAACTTTTTACTAGGGGCTCCCAAATATTCAAATTTACGTGTGAATCATAGACGCAAAAAAAAGTTTTTTGTGCTCACAAAGCGCTCCTTTACTCGAAATTTTTGTTAACACTGACGAAGCTGATTTTTACATGATTCGATAGCCTAACGTCTTATCTCAACCTCTATGATCGCCCTCGATTTTAGATTTGAAAATGCATATGAAAAATCCGGATCATGCGATTTTGCGCTTACATGTGGGCTACTAATTTGCCAAATTTCAGCCTGATTAGCTTGATGTGGTTTGTGCTAGAACTGCCCAAGTTAGGGCTACTTTTAGGCTTTTTGGCGTACTTTTGCCTATGTAAATACACTGACAAACGCACTGAATCAAAAGTGCACCTTCAAGCTTAATTGTTCTTATCTGAGGTAGAGGTGCCTTGGGGCAGTAACATATGTGAAAATAACTTCTTGTTTTGTGTTTTGTGTTTTAGTGTTTTCGTGTTTTTGTGCTCTGTTTTGTGCTTTCTCGGTTCATACTTCGTGTGTTGTCTTTCGTGTTTTAGTGTTTTGTGTTCTCCGGTTCATACTTTGTGCTTTTGTGTTTCGTGTTTTTAAATTGTGCTTTTGTGTTTTTGCAGTTTATACTTCGTGTTTTTGTGTTTTTGTGTTTTGTGCTTTTGTCGTTTTTGTTTCTCGGTTCATACTTCGTCTTTTCTGTTTTGTGTTTTGATTTGTGTATTTGTGTTTTGGGTGTGTTTTGGATGTGTTTTTGAAACATGGGCAATGTTCATCTTTTCAAAAAGTGTTTTTGTGTTTTGCCAATCAAAATTGCCTTCATGTGTTTTTGTGTTTAGCCAATCAAAATTGCCTTTTGTTCTTATCAATTTTTTTTCTAAATTACTATGTAATACGGATCGACGAAAAATTTTATTTTCTCCGAGTTTTACCATTCATCGAGTTTTAGAGTATTTTTATACAGTGAAACTTTTTTAAATTACATAATTTATAAATAAACTTTTTGATAAAAAAATTAAAAAAAAACATGACGTCAGACTGATTAATACTTAAAACAATGTACAAACAAATATTTTTCAAGTATAGTGGTCATCAGATTACATTTTACTGGTTAATCTGATTACATGATAAGAACACTTGACGTGTGGTTTGTGCTTATGTGCTTTTAAGTATAAACTAGATAGTGCATAATAAGCACAAATGCACAAAAACACAAAAGCACTCTGAAAAGCACAAAGCACAAATGTTCAACATGATTCCAAAAACACAAAATTTTTGTGTTTGAAAACACAAGATCAAAAGCACAAAAGCACAAAACACAAAAGTACAAGCAAAAACACAACTTTCGGACAGAAAAGCACAAAACACTAAAACACAAAACACGAAGTATGAACCGTGCTTAAGACTTGGATTATAATTTTGAGCGGTTTCCTACAAATAGAATATAAACATCAAAACAAGTTTTAGTTCATAAATTAATTGAAAAAAGCGTGTAGTACCGTAACTAGATATTATACGCCCGCTTACTAAAATCTGCGAGTTCATAGGTGCTAGTTGTGCTCTGTGCGTGTACTAGTTTATGGTTCAATTCTATAAAAACAGCTTGTCGTAAGTTTTCCAATGAAGAAACTGCAGTCACTGATTATGACGTATGGGCTGAAATTCAATTGAATGGAACACAAAGCTTGATATGAACCATTAAATAACGGTATAGAAGTCACTGTTGTGATAATAAACACTTGCGCGGAAAGTAAAGCAGCCTTGAGATTGCAAAAATAGTGTTGTTGTGGCTGGTTCTTGTTACGTAAAATTGAAATGACCATTAATTAGCAACATTTTTTTTATTGTAAACTAAAATTTTTGTTTTATTTTTACCAGTAAAAATCAATATATAATTAAACAGAGCTGCTAGGTCCGTCAAACTCAACGGGGCCTTTACAAATTTTGACGTAATGAAGACTTTAGAATAAATTAATAGGAATCGCATGAAAATATTAATTTTTGTAGACCTAATTCTATGCTCCATATCGATTCTGTTGTCGAAATCATCATTTGCCATGGCATCAATGAGGTGGAGGGGCGATGAGGGTTTGTTTTATTCTTATTTTATATTTTGCTTATACAAGTCACCGTTAACATACTTTTGTTGGCGAGCAAAAGCCAAGCAATTGATATATCTATGTAACTGAAAAACTTAAGTTAACCTTAATTAAATTGATTTCCTTCGTAATGATCTCAACTCATCCATTTTTCGTAGCCGAGTTTATGATTATTTGAATTATTATAGTTATTTGTCATTTATTTATTGTCATTTTACGTTTTTCGATGTATATTTTTCATTATTTAAAAAGATTTGCATAAAAGAACTTGTTTAAATTCGAAAACTAAGATGTTTTCTTGTGTGTTTCTATAATTGCTTATTCTTTTAGAATAAGCAGATATAAAAAATAACATGTGAACTCGAATGTTCGCGGCATTTATGATGAAAGCGGTAAAGCTAAATTTAGATGTAATTGTTTGAGATTTGCTTTTATCTCACATTTTCTTAGATATTACTTTTCCCTCGCTAAAAAATGTAGCAAATATACATACCCTGGCTTTGTCATGTAGACTTATTTTTTTTTTATTTTCTTAGTTTATTTTTTGTTTGTATCTTTTATTGTCACATAAGCTGCATTGCATGTTTGTAGTTAATTTTGATTAACTTGGTATAATCCGTTTTATCATCACCCATGACAAGGACTGAATGCTCACCAAGCAAACTTCAAAAGTGTTTTTTTCTTGAAAAACAACATTTATATTATGTCAATAAAAACCACTATTAATATAACACTACTGCTAACGATCACCATTATAGATGTATCTGTTTCAATTAAGCATGAACAGCAAATACATATGCATTATCATCAAATGGGTTTATGACAGTTTTAGGTTAAAAAGTTTTGGTCAGCATATGAGTTTGTGTAAATTTCGTAATTAAAGCTGTTCCTTCTAATCTCGAATATAACTTAACATTCTTGTTCTCTAAAAGTTGATCCTAATATGCGGTTAACTAAGTTATGAACTCTACTTTTATACGATAGCAAACAAAAACAAACAAATAAAAACTAAAACTGATAAAACTGCCATAAAATTTTAATCGATAATTGATAACTGTATGCTGTAATTTTAAATTTTTAAGTTAAACAGGTCGACAACAAGATCAGCAACCAGTTTTTAAAATTATGTAATTTTAAAAAAATTAATACTACTAAAAAAAGTGTAAGGAAAGTAGATTTATGAACGCCTTTGCTTTTGTTGAATGCTGACTTGGAAAATTATTGTTGCTTTTGACTGACATATTATGAAATTAAAAGTTCATTGTTTGCTCTGAGTTTGTGTGTGACCTATTGGGTTGCGAGCTAGTGTCTTTAATTTGTGCTATGAAGAACTAATAATATTTCCGAACCTGCTCGATTGTATCGGATTAGATCAGCTTTATGTGAAGCTATCAATTTACATTGGCAGACTACAACAGTCTACATAGTTTGAGTTCCATTACTAATCTTTACTTTATTCGTTAAAACACTTGCAATGCGTATTATTATTAAATTATTACAAACTTGTAAATTATTACAAAGTTTAGGCCTATTACCATTTTTTACCTGATTACAAATTTTTTACCTTCGAAACTTTGTTAGAATCTTCAAATCGAACAGAGCTTGCATTTTATTACCCATTGTACCGATATTCAAACCTTGTCGCTTTCTTTTCTCGCTTAGAAACCGTGTCAAAAATGACACGAATTTCAAAACGTGTACACGTTTTGAAAACACGATTTGCAAACGTGTAAATGCAAAAGCAAATTGTGTCATTTGATTGACATTTTATCTCACGGCTAAGCCAAATCAATCATTTTAGCTGGCGTCGCCTACACTTAAAGAAATTATACCTACGTATATCTTCTCCGCAACTAACTTATTTTTCAACTTTATATTCAGCCTGGTGAACCCAGCTGTTGTCGAGGAGTCAAAACTCAGACTAAGGACAGATGCACTGAATAAAATGTAGCATGCATACACGTACAGGGGGGAAGCGAGACCCCTCAAAATTTTAGAGGAGGGAACCAACTGCTTTTCTTTATTTTTTTTCGAAAGTTTTACAAAATTTTGTTGAATTTAGGGTATTTTTGTACGATCAAAGGTAAATGGTCGCCAAAATTTAGATGAAGAAAGCTTCCCCCCCCAGAAAATTTGACTTTTTATTGGTTCCTATTTTAATTATTACGATTAGATATATATTATTAGATTATTATGCATTATTACGTAATTAGATTATGATAAATTAGATATCATGATGTATTTTTACGCGGTGGCCTCAGCCGCCGTGTATATACTATAATACAAAATCTGATTTTGCATGTACCTTATCTTTGTGTGTAAGTTTGAACTTAGTATTCAGGTAGGTCCTAGAAAAGCGCTAAATGTGTGTGCGTGTGTGTATAGTAAAGTGTGTGCCATGCTGCATAGTCAAGTCATACAGTAATAATAGCAATCAATACTTGTGTGTGGCGTGCACAGGCTTGCGATCATTTAATCGTTCAGTGAAGTTTTCAAGCACACAGTTGTGACAGACACAAATCAGCACAGCGCATAGATTATCGCACAAGTGCTTGCAAATTTTTGCATACCTATAGAAGCAATCATTTGACAAAATCTTTTACAATAATGTTTCGTAGATTGTTATTGAGCACGTCAGAATCTGAAGAATTCAAAGTCGTACAAAAAGGCAACCGTGCTCTAGCGACGGTTTCACCGAATGTAGAGACTGTTTTTACAATGTATGGACGGTTGTTACAAGATACTTTGTAGCACCGTGAAGCGTGCTCTCATATATTTGTATGCACGCGGGTGAAACGCCGAGTGCGTTTCACGAGTGCGCTTCGCGCACGAGGGTTTCCCTGCACGCGCGCATTCGGATGTATGAAAACAGGATCGATCGTGCTATAAAGTACTTTTATGACGACTTAACATCTAATTATGACTTAAAAATTAAATTATAAACATTTCAAAAAAAGTCAAAGCTGTTGGGAAGCGAACCCAAGTACTTCTGATCTGTAGTCAGACGCCTTAACCACTAGGCCACAGCTCCATTGGTTGATATTGCTAAAACATGTGCTAAGTTTGTACAAAAAACGGTAACGGTTATTTACGTAAGAAAATACTGCATGATTCTATCAAGCTACAGATGGTAATGCTAAATGCCTTGTTTGATATTTTATGTCACAGATATCTACATTCATTACAATGCTAAGCTTCAGCACTATAATTACATGTGCACAATTTTTCTGATTAGACAATTTTTAGTTGAGTGTGAGCAGTGGTGACTCAGTAGGTAAGATGTCTTGAATTATAATTTGTTTGTTTTTATGGCGATGGTTCGATTCCCGGGTTTCTTAGGCTTTAAGTATTTAGGTAGGTATTGTAGGCTTAGGCTTTAAGTATTTTAGGCTTTAAGTACAAGTACTTGTATGCACGCTGGAGCGTGCAGAAGAACTTGTACAGCTCATTTGTAGCATAGGGTACATCGGCCAAGGAGTTATACAATAGTTATTAATATTAAAAATGAATAGTTATTTTAGTTTTTAACTCGAACTGGAAAGACCACGAAAACATATAAAATAGGTAGCTGTTTCTCATGTTATGTATTAGAGTTCGAAATTGGGTCGGTCGGGTTGAGATTTTCGCGAGCTGAGCGGGTCCGTTCGGGTCAAAATTTTTGGTATAAATCCTACATTTTTACGTTGAATTTTACCATTTTGACCATTTTCTCAAAGCTACTGTTCTCATGGCATAATGACTATACTAGAGCGAAGATTCGGGGAGGCTTTCACCTACATGTCACGATAAGCCGATAACAAAAAATTGACAAGAAAATTTTTCGTTTCAGAGTTTGTAATAGCAGCTTGACGAAAAGTCGGTTCGGGTCGGGAATATATCTCGGGTCGGGTTGAAAAAATTCGACCCGTTGCGAACTCTATTATGTTCTTATTGGTGTTGTTTAAAAAAAGTTTTGCTGCCGCGTATTATATTCGAAGAATATCCTCGGCATTCTAGGCTATTAAGTGTGTCGCAGCGAAATCTAGGTGTCGAAAATTAAGTCAAACTTTACGTGCTTGTTATGCAAATACGTTTGCAACAACATTTTGCTAGGAACCGTGCATAATAACATTTAACCATTGTTTCACATGTTGGTTTCGATTTCTTGTCTAACATTTGGATTTTACATTCTGTTGTGTTCAATTAAAAATATCAACATGTTTTTTTTCAGTTTTGACTTTTTTGAAAAAAATCGATATGTTTGTTGTTGCATAATCAAGTTTTCAAACCATTCAGTGGCGAAAAATTTTTACACCTATTGAATCCTTTTATGAAATCTAATAATTGATAGTTAGAAATTTCAAAGTGACAAATAAGGAATTCAGGGACATCTTATCGTAGCTTCACCACTCGTTGTCAGTAGTGTCAGTTCGAGTTGTTCGATCCGTTGACAATTCTAGTGAACAGCAACGGCAATAGGTGATCTGTCACCACCAAAACGGACTGTTACAGTGATTGGTGCTGATAAATCTAATAGAACTAACACTGCTGCACTGGTTTTAAATTGTAGTGCACGCCGCGCTACATTTTACCAAAATGGTAAAATAATACTGTCATCGTAGGAAAAATGTATTCGCTCGTCGACAAAAGTGGTTGTTTTGAAATGAACTCTGCATAGTGTAAAAGTAGCAGCCACATGTTGTCCAGTGCGTGTGATTAACACATAAAGTCAGTATGGGAACCGACTGCTTTTTTTTGCGCGGCACCCTCGGGGGCCGCGTATATACTATATTTAGTATTTTCTAAATTTTTTGTAATTCTGGGTAGATCAAATTATCTGTGTTATTTAACACAGGAAGGGCAGATAGGTCGCTTTTCACCGTAATCAATTTAAGCAATGCAAAGTCTGAAATGCAAAATCGTATCAGTTGTTAGGACTCAAACCCTCGACTTTCCGGTTGATAACCAGAAGCTCAACTACCAGAGCTAACCACCGCTAGTTTAAGAATGCAGATATAATTCTCAAATACTTCAATAGTACGCAAATATACTGTAAGTAGTACCTATGCACAGTAATATAATAACTGTTAATAAAATTTAGCAATCGTTAATATTTTAAGTTTATACTTAATTATCGTTATAGTTGATCAGTTGAGACTTAAGATCCTATTTTGCTAAAACATGCTTGACGTTCTGATATGTCATGCCACATCGCATGCTGATAACCGAAGTTTTTTAACGGCTGAACCGTGCGGACAGGTGGTCGAGTGGTACGATGATAGCTTCAGAAGCAATAGATCCGTGGTCCGACTTCCGGATCATATTTAAATACGAATATTTTTTAGATTTCCTGATCGTTAGATTTTTCTATTTCAAGCATTTTTTTGCTGTTTGAAATACATACTTTGGAGCTACTTAGCAGTAAATGTGTGAAAAAATCAGAAATTACAATCCTTTTTGTCCGCAAAATAGTGGCCGCGTTTAATATTTATGCTGGAATATTGACACTCAGTCCTAACAATTTTACCACTCCTCACTTAGCAGAAGAGCTTGTTTGAAGACAGGCTTTTTGTTTACTATTTTTAATAAAATAATGGTCAACAATTTTGCCTAGGTATTGAGTCATTTTATTAAAATTTTGTGATTTAAAAAACTTTCGTTTGGTATTTTTTAAGACTCAAGACACATATTTATCACATGCTCATCTAGTCTGCTGTTCGTTTTGTACTTTCCTTCTACATAGTCATAACTAGACATCACAAATCATTGAACTGGCGTGGTTGAGTGGTGAAAAGCGCTAGTCGAGAATTTGTTGATATGTACGTCGACGGTTCGAACCCCATTCGTTAATTTTTTTGCAAAAAAGTCACACCGCCATTGTCAGCAAAAATGTTTTGACAGAAGATATTCTTGTCGAAGAAAAACGATTGCGCCATTTAAATTACAAGCAGTTGCCGTAATAATGGCATGTGTTTTTCCTGCCGCCGCCTCAGCGGCGGCAGGTCTTTATACTGCTTTTTGGCATGAGCTGGCCTCGAAGCAGTTTGCATGATTTGCGTGTTCAAGTTTTTGTTTGTCGGGGCTTATTTTTAAAAGTTGGAGCTTGGTAAAAGCTTTTTAAAAGTTGGTTTTTAAAAGCTTACAGTTGGATAAAAACCGCAGTACAATTTTATTAATTTCAATTTTATTATTGTATAAGTTATGTATATATTGCTGTAGGAATGCAATTTTCAATTTTAGTAATAAATGAGGCAGGATTCTGAAGCTTTAAGTTTGTGATGCCCCCTCGGCCATAATTTTAATGTGGTGTTGCGGTGTTGTCATTTTTTAAACAAAACATTTCCAGTATCTAATCCAAAACATAAATTTCTGGCTAAAATTTCCGTCAAGGAAGGGACGACGTGACGTCTGGCATAAAATCGCGGTGTTGTCATTTTTTTAACAAAACATTTCCAAAATCTAATTCAAAACATAATTTTCTAGCTTAAATTTCAGTCAAGGAATGGGCGACCTGACGTCTGGCATAAAATCAACAACGAATTAAATAGTTTTGTGAAATAATTATTACTAATGAAATGAATTAAATGCTAATGAATGGAGTAATACTAAAAAATCGAGTGATCGCTGTCAATGATTGCCATTGATTGACATTATCTTGGAATTCAAAACCTATATTCAATGAATGTAGGGGTCCATGTGCGGTTCGGGCGGGGGAGAGTATACGTCGAATTGAGATTTTGAAACATTTTTGAAAAATACTATCAAGTTTTCGACAATTTTACGCGGCAGGGACAAACTTAGTGTAAGTACTGACTGTTAACAGCTGAAAATGACTGAAAAAAATTTGCATGAAACTGCTGCTTGTTGACAAGATTGTTAAATTTATAGTTTGTGTGAGAACAACACCTAAGCATTGAAACTGAATAAATCAACTGTACACAAGTATTAGGGCGAAGCTGAATTCTCCTAGGTAAAATTAGCAGAATTTACACTCAGCGAAGGAACCTTGCCCCCTTTTGCGGCCTACTTGTTTTGATTGTACTCTTCCTTGTTTGTTTGTTAAATTCAATGCTATATGAGCGGCACAATTTATTTGTTTTTATTTTTAAATATATAACTTGATATGATCCGTTTTATCGTTCTGCATACTGAGCATTGAATGCTCACAAAATGAACGTCAAATGTTTTTTCTTAAGAAAACTTTTATATTATGGTAATAAAAACAGCTGTTAATAAAAACCTGCTTCTAACGATCACCATTATAGATGTATCTGTTTCAATTAAGCATGAAAAGCAACTACAGCCATTATAGTACTAACAGTTGGTTTTATTGGTATCAAATACGATCATAAAGTAGCATTCATAAAAAAAAGGTCTACATTCTGATCTTTAATCTTGATCTTTTCACCGAAATGGGAGTCACATCGATTGCTCTTTTTTCCAGTGTTTTGCTAACACTATTGGTAGCTGTAACGGATGGTCGCAGCCCACCGAAGCCAAAGCGGCCTCGGTTCGGACGACCTCGGCGGGAACGATGTGAGTAAAGCAATAAACGATATTGTGTGACATAAGATAGGCCCTACAGTACTAAAGGGATTTACGACAGCTCATCGACGGCCCAGTAGCCCAAGCGGTTAAGAACCCCCCTGTCATTTGAGCGATTTCTTACGGCACATTAGCAGTATACATTTTTATGTGTATAAGACATTTGACACTTTGTAGCTAGAGATGGTTGCGGGCCGGCGGCGGGCCGCGGGCCGACCGGGCCGGGCCGTCTCCGGGCCGACGCTCAATCAGACGGCTGCACTGAGGTCCGCGGCCCGACATATATATATATGTTTTCCATTGTGGTATATGCAACATGTCCAATATTTGGGGCAAAACCGGTGAAATTCAACGTCAAAGGCAGTATCCCGCAGCGTTCATGTGACATTATGCAGTGTAGTCAACTCATATTTTTAGACACTGTACATGCATAGAACCGGTATATTTTTACCTTAGTAATCAAGTCTATATTACTGCTTGTTCTTATGTATTTGGCTAGATCATAACTTGTGTAGTTTGAACACACCTCAGCTAAAACAACAACTTTCCGCCATTTTGCCTATTGTTCAAGTTTTGACTTTTTGCCCACAGCATTTAGAAACAAATCAAAGCCCTCCAAAATTTTGCTTTAAATTAAATGTATATGTACACTTTATGCTGCGATGAGTGCGAAATGTCTAATATTTAGGGCAAAACCGGTGAAATTTAACGTCAAAGGCAGTATCCCACAGCGTTCATGTGACAATATGCAGTGTTGCTGTTTTGTATTTTCGAAAACTTTGCATGCATGAAACCGGTATAATTTCACCTCAATAACCACGTTTATGTCACTGTTGGTCATACTGTATTTGACTAGTCTGTGACTTGTGTAGTTCGATCACAACTGTGCTAAACCTAACACTTTTAGCCATGTGGCCTGTTATTCAAGTTTTGACTTTTTGCGCACACTCTTTAGACAAAAGTCAAAGCCCCCCAAATTTTTGCTTCAAACTAAGTGTGTACGTATACATTGTGCTGAGATAAGTGCAAAATGTCCAATATTTGTCGCAAAATTTTCAAAGTTTGTCATCAGAGGCACTAACCCGGAGCTTTTTTGTGACATTATACAGGGCTGTTTTCTTATATTTTCAGATCCTTTATATGCATACAACCTGTGTATTTTTACCTCAATAATCAAGTCTAAATCATTGCTTGTTATTATGTATTTGGCTAGTTTATAACTTGTGTAGTTTGAGCAGAACTGTGATTAACCTACAATACAGACTTCTCGCAACAGTTTTTAGAAAATCGAAACCCGCAAATTATATTTCAAATTAAGTGCACATGATAGACAAATAAATGTCATAATTAATAAATTTAGATATACAACAACCACTGGTTGTACAATAAACACTACTGCAACAAAAAATACAGTATAAATCGGCGTTCCTGCATTTAGCAACATATTTGCTCACCGAAGACAAGATAAAAACTCTAACCTACAGAAACTGGCCTTTTATTAATACTTGCTGCAACAAAGTAGCAAACAGCAAACACAAAAATCAAAATCACAGGAGAGACACAATCCAGCAAAGCCGGAGTAGGAAGGGGACAGACTAACTGCGATCACTGTAACCCTCAACCTGTAAGAAACTTGTCTAAAATCACATTATCAAGCTGCTTTCGAACCCCGACTGATTTCGATAAGACTGTTTTGATTTTAAAAACTAAATTGCAAAAGGAGCGTTTCATGAAACCTGGTAGAGAACTAGATTGTTTTAGTCCGAAGCTTGTATCAGTTCAAACATTATAATTGAAAATCCTTATAATATTGAAAATATTATAACAATAATCAAAATACTTTACCAATCAAAATTAATTGTGTAACTACCTACATTTACTCAATATCTATAACTTGTCACTCAAAGCAGTCACTGTTCATGACATTATCATGAATTTCGTCATCTGGAGACTGTAGCGTTTCATCATCTAGGTATGTTTTTTCTTCAATACAAGTGTCTGATTCATGCTGCATCCACAATTGGTTTTCTTTTTTCCGCGCTTTTTCTGCTAAAAAAGCTGGCAATTTGTTGCCACCTCAGGCACTCCGACGGTTGCAAGCGTAGATTTCCATGAGTTGTAATCTCTTTCTGCATGTCTTTGGCCATCTGCTTTGGATCAATCCTATTTCCACCTAAACCTTGTCGAACCTGAAAAGTGAATGCTATCATACATGTGACTGGATCAAAATTTTAAGGAGCCTCGCCTTTCGGAGACTTCCCCCACCCCCCTGATTGGCCAAAATTACTTATTTTGCAAAATTTTCTAAAAATTTCGCCATAAATGCAAAAAGTGTCATTATTTCCAAATTTTGCCTAAATTTTGGGTACCCTTCCCCCGGGTCCTCGATTTTGGGTGGGTCCCCCCATCCCCCCTCATACATGTATGGGGGGACCACCTAAATCGACGAGCCGATGAGAAAGAGTCCCCAAAATTTGAACAAATTTTTTTAAAAAATGGCACTTTTTTGTGAATATTGGACAAAATTTTGTAAAATTTAAGGTATTTTTGCTAATCAGGGGGGAAGTCTCCCCAATTTGGCCGGAGAGGCTCCCTCAAAATTTTAACCCAGTCACATGTATGATAGCATTCATTTTTAAGGTTCGACAAGGTTTAGGTGGATATAGGATTGATCCAAAGCAGATGGCAAAAGACATGCAGAAAGAGATTACAACTGATGAAAATCTACGCTTCCAACCGTCAGAGTACCTGAGGTGGCAACAAATTGCCAGCTTTTTTAGCAGGAAAAGTGCGGAAAAAAACCAATTGTGGATGCAGCTTCAGCAGAAGCTGATGAATCAGACACTTCTATTGAAGAAAAAACATACCTAGATGATGAAACGCTACAGTCCCCAGATGACGAAATTCATGATGTCATGAACAGTGACTGCTTTGAGTGACAAGTTATAGATATTGAGTATCTAAATTTATTACTTATGACATTTATTTGTCTATCATATGCACTTAATTTTAAATATAATTTGCGGGTTTCGATTTTCTAAAAACTGTTGCGAGAAGTCTGTATTGTAGGTTAATCACAGTTCTGCTCAAACTACACAAGTTATAAACTAGCCAAATACATAATAACAAGCAATGATTTAGACTTGATTATTGAGGTAAAAATATACAGGTTGTATGCATATAAAGGATCTGAAAATATAAGAAAACAGCCCTGTATAATGTCACATGAAAGCTCCGGGTTAGTGCCTCTGATGACAAACTTTGAAAATTTTGCGACAAATATTGGACATTTTGCACTTATCACAGCACAATGTATACGCACACACTTAGTTTGAAGCAAAAATTTAGGGGGCTTTGACTTTTGTGTAAAGAGTGTGCGCAAAAAGTCAAAACTTGAATAACAGGCCACATGGCAAAAAGTGTTAGGTTTAGCACAATTGTGATCGAACTACACAAGTCACAGACTAGTCAAATACAGTATAACCAACAGTGACATAAACGTGGTTATTGAGGTGAAAATATACCGGTTTCATGCATGCAAAGTTTTCGAAAATACAAAACAGCAACACTGCATATTGTCACATGAACGCTGTGGGATACTGCCTTTGACGTTAAATTTCACCGGTTTTGCCCTAAATATTAGACATTTCGCACTCATCGCAGCATAAAGTGTACATATACATTTAATTTAAAGCAAAATTTTGGAGGGCTTTGATTTGTTTCTAAATGCTGTGGGCAAAAAGTCAAAACTTGAACAATAGGCAAAATGGCGGAAAGTTGTTGTTTTAGCTGAGGTGTGTTCAAACTATACAAGTTATAATCTAGCCAAATACATAATAACAGGCAGTAATATAGACTTGATTACTAAGGTAAAAATATACAGGTTTTATGCATGTAAAGTGTCTAAAAACATAAGTTGACTACACTGCATAAAGTCACATGAACGCTGCGGGATACTGCCTTTGACGTTGAATGTCACCGGTTTTGCCCCAAATATTTGACATGTTGCATATACCACAATAGAAAGCATACATATAGACTTAATTTAAGACAAAATTTTCGGGGGCTTTGATTTTCGTCTACATACCACAGGCTAAAATCCAAATTTTGATCAATCTTTTTTGGCAAAAATTTCGTATGTTTGGTTCTAGTTCTTGTAGACTAAAGAAGCTAGGGGGAAATTAATTATGCCACTAAAAAGCCATGTATATTTGTTGTATATGTGCAAAAAATTAAAAAGTTTCAGTGATGATTACGTGGAATATGAGCCGTTGAAGACTTGTCGGTCAAAAAGTCAAAATTTGAAAAAGTCAAAAAATCGAAAAATGAGCATATCTCAGCACTAGAACATGGTAGAGAGCTCCGGTTTGTTTTAAATAACTTGTCTCAAACATGTCTAACATATCTGGAAATTAGAAAAAAATCGGAGACAAAAGTGCAAATTTGGCCACCTGGGGGTCGATTTAGCCGATTTTCTCAGAAATCGCGTCATATCATATATAAATCATATATGATCTCGTCAAATCATATATATATATATATATATATATATATATATATATATATATATATATATATATATATATATATATATATATATATATATATATATATATATATATATATATATATATCCTTTTCGACCACATTACATTAAAAAACAGACAAAAAATAAAAAACAAGCTTGCAAAGCTTAACAGAAACACGTTTTATAGATGCAGCCTACAAATTCCAGCAACGTATAAATGAATTTTTTAAAAAAGAATTGCCAAAATAGTGTAAATAAAAAAGTTTTTGGAACCTCAAAATGTTTATACGGTTATTTCAAAAAAAATTAATTTGGCGTTTGGTAACTTGATTACGATAAATATTAAACTATGGTTTTTAAACAAACCATTCACAATAACTAATCTGCTTTTTTTAATATTTCAGACACTTTTGTATGTAGTGGCGATGATGGAGCAAAAGAATGTCTCCCTCGGCGATATATCAAGGGTACCAGGACTTCAGAATTTAGCTTTTCTCAATGTAGAGATGAATGCGATGAGGTATGATGATGAACTTTTAATAACTTTTATACAGATTATTATGTAATTGGTCAGAAGCTTTCGCATGAAATAAAAACTGAAAAGAAAATAAAAATGATGAAAACGCATCAAAAAACACATTTAAGGCAATTTACGTATAGGTAATCCTTTATTTCAGTTAAAAAATTTCTTCATTTGTTTATTTCTCTCTTCTGCATTCCATTTTTTTAAATTCATTTCATTTTTTTTTATCACTTCATTTTGAGTTTTTCTGTTGAGCTAATTTGTGATAGTATTTTGATGGATGCATATGTAGTTCGGCATCATTCATAACTGCTGAAAAGATAATCTATGCGACCCATGTAGTTAGACTGCAAAGTTTAATAAGTAGGGATATTCTCAATTTCATTTCTTTCATTCTTTCTTTCTTTCTTTAAATTGTAAATTTTTATTTATTTTTTCTTTCTATTCTTGAAAAATTAATTTTTTTCTTCAACTGAAATATATGACTGTATGTATTTGTACACACATATATACGTTTTTTAGTTAAGATACACCAAAATTGGATGTCAAACATATCACAATGTCCGTTCAGACGGTGCATTTAACTTGCAACACCAAGCGACTTGCGCACTTGTGGCTTGACTTGAGGCAGAATCGCGGCTTTTAAAATGTTTTCCATTGAGCTTTTATGAAGGCCAATCAGAGGCAGAGCGTGGAGTGTGGACTAACCTATTGGCATGTTTACTAAAGGCCAGTTAACACTATCAAATCTGCACCAATCTTCTACCTACAAAAAACCAAGCGTTCACCAGTCTTTACGTTTGGGACAATCTACATCAAACCTGCCGTACCAAACTTCCGCTAAACTTACACCAAACAGCCAGTCAGTCATATAGTTATATGCCATATATTATAAAGTTGCCACAACCTTAATTGAATTATGAATTGATACTATGAAAACCTCCAAGAAACTTTGATTGTTTTTTCATTTTTTTCAAAATAACAAACATTTTTAACAATAATATGCATTTATTATGTTGGGCGCTGCTTGACTTTGTCCAGCGGTGGTTAGTTTTTCGTGGTCAGGAGAGCATTTGAGACCTATAGTCTGGTTTTTGAAGTCTCCTTTACGTAGTATTGCCACATGGTCCCCATCCGTTTCTATCTTCCATGTTTTGCAATAATGTAGAAGGTCATCGCCTGGGTTGTGCTAAGTTTTTTAGTAAGTCAGCTAGTGTCTTCCTAGCTACTGCGTAGCTCACTGGGCGGTTGTCTACTGCTGCTCCTCTGAATGACAGTAGGAGGGGTCTGTTGCTGTGCCGATGTTCTGAATTGAGCTTTTCACGGAAGCGTTTCAGTAAGTTGCTGGGTTAGTAGGGTCCAGACCTTTTGGCTATAAAAACGTCGACTCCGCCCCCCTTTTGCTTGGTTTTTGACCTGGCTATGTAAATACAAATTTCATTTTCCCGCACTTTCATGTCTTCTTGTTTTAGTGCAAGAGCTTCTGATATTCGTAAGGCCCCGTAAAAGAGTGGTGCTAATCTGAGATTTACCTTTGTCCCAGAGTCTGCCAGAGTTTTAAGCAGTTTTGGACTTGTTTTCTGGTTACGCTGGTTGTTTTTTCTGCTGATCGTTTGCTTTCTTTAATTACGGTTATTAAAGCTAGTTTTGCAATAGGAGTCTGTGTCGGCGGTGTCAGTCCTGCCATATTGTGAGCCCAGCTTATGGCGCTCCACGCTGTCATTGCAGGAGATTTAGACAACGATTTTTCGTTCAGATCCTTTAGGTACAGTATAAACGTCAGCTGGTCGCAGGGCAGCCATGACCTTTTTCCTGTGTCTGCCCAGGCTTGTATTGATGTATTGCTTTATTGTGTTCGGTGCTTTTGCTCTCCAGAGAAAAGGGTGATGTCTTTGATAGATTGACGACCCAGGATTTTTTTATTTGGCTGGAAACTGTCTGATTTAGCTGTTGATATTTCGCCACAGCCAATTAGCATCTAATATTGGATGACAAGAGCATTTGCAACTTCACAAAAACTGAACACATATTCCACGTAAAGGTAGGTAGGTCTCTGTTTCACGTATTATTAAATAGTACATATATTAACAATGAACAGAGTTAATTTTAATTGGAAAAAAATTGAAGATTTTAATGCAATGTCTGTTTTGTATTTGTGGCTGAGTTCAAGTATCCTTTCTTGAAAGTTGACTGGTGCAGTGGTCAGTCCCATGGCTTGATAAACCGTAGGTAGTATGTTCGATTCTCAGTCCTGCTGTTACCGAAAGTTTGTTCTTAATTTTTTTAATCTCTAAATCTCTACGAAGGAATCCTACTCTTTTTAGGAGTCCACTTGTTTATTTTAATATGGTTGGCGGCGGGTTTCCGAGCCAAAGTACTTGTACAAAGTACAAAGGACTGTAACTTCAAAATGTGACTGCGACCAGCACGTTCTGTCTATCTCTATCTGGCCCTGCCCAAATATGCAAATGAGTTGACGTAATCACGTGTCAGCGTTAATGCGCAACTCAGCCAAACATTTTTACTTTCGGACATTATAGTTTTAGCTGTTGTTACAGCTGAAAAGTTGATGACCGACACACATACACATACGCACGTACGTGCGCACGTGCATGCACACACATAAATTAACAGACTATATTGCATTAACAGACTATGTGACGACGGACAGCGCTGTCTTGATTAGATGGCACTGTTACAGGCCTTGGCATTTTTTCTGTAGAACCCACAATCATTGTTTTTTAATAAAATTTATAAAAATATTGTAAAAACATAAGCTTTTCCATTTCGTATGTTCAAATTTATTTAGAAAAAGTTTTGAAATTACTTAAAAAATGTTATGCAGTCGGTAAGGTCGGCCTCAGTCAGAAATCATCATCGTAGAAGAGGTTATGCACAGACAAGCAACCACACTTCTTTGGCCGAGGTCTAGGCACCCATTCCCAACCTAGCCGTTGCTCCCGTGCATCTTTGACGCTGATGTGCAATTTTTTAATAATTTTTTAATAAGTATAATAAATCAGTAAACACGAATAAAATTTTTACTCCAACCAAATATATCACAATAGCTTTGTTTTGCAGATAAACGCTGAATTTATGAGGAAACAGGCCAAAAAGTTGTCGTCTGAAGATATTGCCTCAGATATTGGAAGACTGCTCAAAATTGACAAGCCCCTTGTAATTATAGTGCAGTAAAATTCATTATCATCAAAGGATTTCATGACAATTTTTGTTGCAGGTTTGAGATTTTTACAGCATAGGTATGATATTATGTAATTGTGCCTAACCAAAAATGTTCCTTCTAATCTAAAGTGTAAAATTTTCAAAAAACTTAACTATTTAGTTAATTAATTTATTTAAATTTTACATTGGAACAGTGGCAGCTAAAAACGTCCCAGCTAATGATAATTGATAAGATATAAACTATCCTCAGCAAAATGATAAATATAATAATTCGGATTCGTATACCAGTGAAAAGATCAAGCTAAATTTGTTTACACTTATGCCAATTAACCAAAGTTGGCTCAAATTTTAAAACCTTAAAAACTTTTTTTTCACAAATTTCATCATATGATCTCAGTACCTACCCACTTAACGACGTTTTGAGCAAAACCTTTCAGCATCACCGGTGGCGCAGTGGTTTAGCGTGCGGTTTGTGTTCGATGTTTGTTGCTTCAAACCAGTGTTTCAGGGTAGCTTTTTCATTGTTTCTGACTCATTTTTTTCACAGTGCAAAATTATCAATCTTTGGCAACTCATATGAGATGCGCAATCCATGCCTTCCCAGCCATTGGGATTGCTCAAAACTATATCTTTTCTAGATTTAACTGTATCGATCAATGCTACACAAGTGGAGTTGTAAACATACTTAAATATTATTTTTTGTCAAATTTGTAACGTTGTCATTAAAAACTAAGTTATGTCACCTCACGTAATTAAACGAACTAGACTTGTAATAAAAAGAATATATTTCAATGATGTCATTCTATAATTGATGGGTACTTCTGAAACCCTGTCTAATTCGCCCAACATCCAGTTATTTTTTATTTTGGCCAGTGTTTCTGAAGTATATATTGCTGAATGGCTACCATTTTATTGAGTGCTGACTTGTGGAATCGTTATTTATGAATGCCAAATTTTGAAATTAAAGTTTGCGTTTGAACTACTGGGTAAAAATGTTGTGGTTGTTGTGCTTCCGACCTTTAACGTGCGTTAATTGGTCCGGTCGCCTAGTGAGATGCGGCTGAGATGCGCCCGCATTTCCATAGATTTTCCATTTCCATAGTTTAGCTATGGGTGCCATGAAAAACTCATTTGTCGTTTCTTAATCTGGATTGTTTTAATTAATAAAAGACTAAATATTGGAAAATGTTCAGTGTGACGGCCTGATTTTGTTATGATGTTATGCGCAGGGAGTGTGCTATGGTGGCTATATCTTGCACACTTTGGTCTTGATCTGTTGCGTAAAACTTTTATTGGTTCAAGCTAGTTAGAACTTAGTCTTAGGCTCAGTCTTGCATTTCATGAAACGGGTACAACAATTCTTAAAAAATGAAGTCCTCTAGTCACGTGAGGAATCTGATTTGTTGAGAGCTTAAGGCAAGGACTGTATGTTGACGCTTGTGTCAGACAAGGGGGGAGTAGTTTTCTGTCGTTCACGGTTATTCCATATAGGGCTTCTGATATAAATTATAAAACATTCCTGAAAAATATCTGAAACTTATAACTTGAAAAAACAGAGGGATTACTAAAAGCGATTTATCTGTTGACAAACAATAATTTTGAATCCTAATTTCAGTACGTACTTTGCTTTGCTGAGTTGCTCCAAAACTTTATTGCAATTAGTAAATATTTTTCAAAATAATTTTTTAAAGAAATTTTGGGAATGTCTTTTGAAAAGTATCTGGGTTTGACCAAGAGTCGATTGTAATTTCATTTTGAAATATTGTCTGATTCGTTACAAATTTTATAGATATTCTTAAAGTGGCGCTCCGAGAATTTGCACGTACTTCAAAATTGTAAATTCTTACTTTCATGGTTATATTGGAAGTTAGCAAGATGCGCGGTATTAAATTAAGCATTTATACAAAAGGACTTGTTTCAATTCAGTTTGTGTGTCTGTTACGTGACTTGCAAGTACCCTATTCACAAGGCACACATAACTCAATTCAAGCGCAATCTATCTTGACAATCTATAGCTCGCTTGAAAGGATAAATTTAACGTCTAGGACGATAAATTTTTTGTTTTGTGAATTTCTTTTTAAATTTTTAGTTATGACGATTTTTAACTTGTCATGCAACTTTAACAACAAGTATTTCGCTTCAAAGTTTATTTATTAAAAAAAATGAAACTTTGTTTTTTTGATTATTCTTATATATTGTGTCAAAATTTTATGTCTCAACTCAAAACGTGCGATTTGAAATTTGGGCCCTTTGTCGAAAAACCTTGGTTTTTATTGAAAAGTTTCTTGGCTTGTTGCATGTTTTTATTTTTCTGGCTGAATGGCTTAATTTAAACGCTTACTTATGCTTGTTACTTACTTAATCTATATTTGTCTATTTTTCTAAGAAAAGTAAATTAATTTTATTTCGAATTTCTTTGCTTTTTTTTCTAGTTTGGTCATATTTGAAAAATATTCATTAAAAAACTTTCAGATTATCGGATTTTTTAATTTTTTTCCCATTTCGAGCTATACACATCAATCGACTCCTGATGGTTTTGTGTTTTTGTTTTGTTGTGTTTGTTTTGTTGTTGGTGGTGGTTGTTGGTGTTTGTGTTCTTCGGAGAGTTTTGGTTGTTGTTCGTTGCTTTTTGATCTCGGTATTTTTGCTTTTGCGTTTGGTTTGTAGTTCGTGTTCGAGATAGTAAATGTTCGTGATCGTCATTGTTCGTGATCGAAATGTAAATGTTCGTGATAGCAAATGTTAGTGATCGTGATAGCAAATGTTCGTCATCGTGATAGCAAATGTTAGTGATCGTGATAGCAAAAGAAAATCTTTGTGTTAGAAAATGATAGTCATAGAGAAGGTTATGTTTATTATTTTTTATTTTTTAGTTTCTAGGTTTTAGATTTCGTTATTAGAGTTTATAGTTTATATTGTATTATTTTATTTTTATTTTAATGTCGTTTTTCTTTATTTTTTACTACTATCTACTTCTAATTATTCTTCTTCTTCTTCCTTCTAATACCTGGTGATATATAATAGTAGTAGTGAAATAGAGAGAGATTGATTTTGTTGTTTTTGTCTGTGGTCATTGGGTGGTGGGAAAGTCTCAGATTTGATTTTTTTTTTGTTTGTTTTTTCTGTAACATTAACTAAAGTTTTGAAAAATTTACGTAATTCTTTTGCCGAGAGAGAAGTAATTTAATATTACAGAAAAGGAGGAAAGCGGATGTGATTTCAGAGAGCCGGGTCATATACTCGCCCTTGTCCTTGTCCCCTATCATTTTGTCCTCTGAGCAATTCCAAAATTAACTGGCCAAATAAGCCGATTTTTGGCATGAAAATATTTGACCTCAATTCCAGACCGAATACAAAATTCATCTAAAACGCTTCCGTTAATTCTTCACAGCAGCTGACCAAAATGTGCCCTAGTCCTTCTTGTCCCTCTGTGTTCTCAAGGACAAGTATGAACCGGTCTTAAAAATTAAGTACGCCTGAACCAAATGCTTGAAACGGCCAGCCAACTCTCTTTGCAGTATGGTCGCAGATATCAGTTATTCATTTAACAGCTATTAGGGTGGATTCATACTTCAGTAGGGCATACGGACAAAGCCTGTATAATCCGTTTTTTAATTCTTACTTTTTAAGGCAAACGCGCAATAGCTTGGGCCTAAGTTGCGTTCATATTTTTGAACAGTATGTCCGTTTGTCCGTATGCCCGGGAGTTTTGGCTAAGTTGAACTGAAATTAACTTTGCCGGGCATGTACTGACAAAGTGAAATAGTGCGGTTCAGTATATGTAGATGAACGGACATATGGCTGACAGGCAAAGTGGCAGATGGCTGTACGGGCGAAGGTATGAATTGAACGGCCATTCTGCTGTTCAGTTGGTCCCAATGTCCATACGGCAGTACGGTTATTTTAATAATTAATATTAAAAATTTGTATTAAAAACACTTTTAATTTCAATTATTTTATTATTATTAATATTAAAAATATAATAAATAATATAATATAATAATATAATAAATTAATATTTTGCGCTGTTGTGCTATTTACATTTATATTTAATTAATAATAAATAAGGTTGGCTATTTATATTTATATTAAAATTACTACCAGCTGCTTATGTACCTATACATGTTCGCAGTTGAAAATTTCAACGGAGGTACCGAGCTCCGTTGAAATGTTCGTCATCGAAAAAATTTTCGATGACGAGCTTTTGTCATTTAGAACATAATAATGTTCTAAAAGACCAAAGCTCGTCATCGAAAAATTTCTCGATGACGAACATTTTCGATGACGAACTTTCGATGACGAACATTTGTCTTTTGATAAATCACCGTTGAAAAAACAAATGTTCATCATCGAAAATGTTTCCATCAATCCAAAATTTTCGATGACGAACATTTTCGATGACGAATAATTGTCTTTTCAATAATGAACATATATTTTCGATGACGAACGTTTGGTTTTTTGATGACGAACATTTGGTTTTTCGATGACGAACATTTTTGATGACGAACATTTGTTTTTTCGATGACGAACATTTTGATGACGAACATTTTCGATGACGAACATTTTGTTTCGATAAATCGGGCCCTGAACACCTTCTGAACATTTTTCAAAAACCATAGGTCGATTTCGCTACAGAAAAATTAATTCCCCAAAAAACAAATTCTCGAAGCGTCACCTGAAACCATGGTTATAGCTCAGTTGAAATTTCAAACCTGAAGCACAGCAAAATTCTGCTTTGCAAATTTCAACTGAGCAAAACCCAGATTCAAAAAAAATCGACAAATTTTCAAAAATTTATAAACCGAAACAAACCGAATCAAGCAATACTTCGTATTGAAATCATCTGCTAACAATGAAAATGTACGTAAAACCATGGCTTATAAAACCACGTTTGTGAATTCCACTTACACGTTTTAAGGTGGTTGTAACGTTTTCGACAGTTTTGCAGGAGTAACACTTGACAACTTACGATTAATTTTCAATCAACAATTTATAGTACGCATATTAATTTAGGAAACTATAAACTATTATGAGATAAATGCTTGCTAAAATAGCTTGAAGCAATTATTTTTAGTTTCCACAGAAAATTTTTTTCAGCCAGTTACGACAATTTTTCGTAAATTTTATGTAGAGCTAAGCCAAAATAGTAGCTAGTCAAAACAGCCAAAACAAAATGACACACGGGCATATCAAAAGCCTTCAATTTAGATGCCAAAACTTATCCTTCCGCTTTTCACTTTTTGAGATTACGTCACATTTATGTAACATTTCTTTTTGAACTAAAGTACATTACACAAAAGTCCGCAAAACTTGACAACTACTACAAGGATTTTGTTCAAAATTTGTGACAAATTGGCACACATATGTGTCTGCTTTATGCTAAAATTTCAAAAATTTTGTAACCTTAAAATTTGCGTCACATCGATTTCATTCGCAGAATTCTGTAAAAATGTACTTCCGTGACTAAATCTCAAGTCTCGATGTTGCATGCAAGTTTTTTTAGACAATTTCTGATGTGTCATTTTTTTTCATTCATGTTAATTTAGCCTATTTCGTGAAAAAATTAGATTCCAAAATTTGTCTGTTTTTCAAAATTCGAAAAATTCAAAATTGAAGGTCCGTAACTTGTTTTCTGCATCATATAAATGCACCAAACTTAGCATTAAAATTCACCCTGTTATTGGCTATGTTGATGTAAAGAATGTAATTTCAACTAATAGTTGAAATTACTTTGTCAATTTTACAAGCAAAACATAAAAAATGCAAAAATTTACGATATTTGACTACTTTAACAGTGTCTGCTGACTAACTTGTTGCAGATTTAAGCTAGATATTGTGCATAACTGTAGTTTCAGTCAAGTTCTTTAACGTGAAAAAGACAGCTATTAAATTCATTGAGTCAATCAGAAGTTATAGCACGTTATAAAAACTGTCGAAAACGTAACTACCACCTTAAATGCTAATTAAACCATTATTATTTATTGACAGTTTTTTATGCGTTGATTTTAAAGCATTAAAATTGTCATGCATGGGTTCCAGGTTTTAAACCAAAAAGCCAACAAGATTTACTTTTTTAAAAGGAACTTTACTAATTTTAAAGAAAAAAGCGGAATGGGCCTGCTGTTCTAGTGTAACTTTGAAGTGTAAAACCGTTTATGTACGGTTTTCAAGGGGGTACCCCCCTCAACTGAAGACCCCGTACTCAACTGAGGGGGGTAGCCCCCTCACTTCAAGACACTGAAACAGACCTTGCGCTAACCCCCTCAGTTCAGTACCACGTCTTCAGTTGAGGGGGGGACCCCCCCCTCAGCTCAGCACATCAATGAAAGTCCTTGTCAGTGTCTTGAAATTAGGGGGGTACCCCCCTCAACTGAAGACGGGGTACTGAGTCGATGGGGGTGCCCCGGCCCTCAGTATAGCACGGGGTATCGAACTGAGTAGGGGGTACTCCCCTCAGTTGAGTACGGGGTCTTCAGTTGAGGGGGGGTACTCATGCCAAAATATTTTTATAATTTCTGAGACTGAGCGTTTTAATCAGGATAAATTAGTTACAATTAATGAACTAAATCAATTTAAAAATTCTTATTTACATTTTCACATTTATTTTTACATTTGTCAGTGATTTTAAGTTTTAAGTCAATGTCAGTTTTAAGTTTATTTCAATTAAATTACTTCGTTTCGGTGTGCACATGTCGTTATTAAACTTTTTTGCATATGTCCAATAATTAAATATAAGCAATTAGCAAATAAACAATGAGCATTCAGCACCCTCTTTTATGAAAATATTCTAGTAAATATGCAGCTAGATTCTGATACAGCTGCTCATAATTTGTCTTTTGCTCGTCATTTTCGCAAAACTTTATTGCGCAAGCCGAAAAAGTTCGTTTCGTTTCATTTCGTTTTCGTTTTCGTTTTCATTTTAATTTTCTTTTCGTTTTCTTTCATTTTAGTGTCAACTGAAAAAAGAGCGTAGCTGTATGATACAGATTGGATTTTGTGTTAAAAAGTTTAGCTTCGTTGATCAATGAGTTTGCTTAATCCCATTAGATAATTAGCATCGACAATTTACAAGTAGATTATCACTTCTTTCTTGCATGTACTACAACAAATTTTTTTCTCAATTACAGCATCTTATCGTAGCAATAACAATAAATAATTTGACTTCAGGTATTTCCTGTGAAAGTTGCACCCATAACGAATAATCGTAACAAACCAGTAGAAGTTTGGATCATAGTCACAACCAAAAGTAGCCATTACAGCACTAAGTGGTTTTTATTGCAAGTGATTACGATCGTTGATTATTTAGAAATGGGAGTCACTTCGGCCGCTCTTTTTTTCAGTGTGTTGCTAACATTGTCGGCAACTATAACGGGACACAGCCCAAGGCGAATTATCGAGTTGAAACATACTAGAGGTCCGCCAGGTGAGTAAGAGCAACTATAGCTAACTATAAACATCAGATATAATGCGATCGGTCCCATTGGAACTGAATGGAACCGGAGCCAAATCGGTAGCATTTTTGAAACTGGAAACGGCATGGTTGCTTCCGGCGACTTGTGTCATTGTTTTCTTTGACCGTCAATGATTTTTTACTATTCTATCCGTACATCTTAGTTGTGATACTGAACACGCTATAATTTATATTTTATATGCAGGCTTTTCATGGTACAGCTAACATTTTGGTGACTAACGTGATGTCCATGGTAGATATAAATATTGGGTTGGGTCAATTTTTGCATCAAGTCGGCGTGTAGAAACACATACTGTTTGTTGTATTAAGGTGGTAGTAACGTCTTCGAATATGTGCAGAAGTAACAGTTGACTGCTTACGTGAATTTTTAAATAAAAAGAATACTGAATTGAATAAACTAGAAACCTATGAACTATGTAGAATGGAATGAATGCCGGCTGAAGTAGCTTGAAATACCTAATTGTAATTTGCGGATAAATTATTTTCAAATTGTGGCAATTTTTGATTATTGGCATTAAAATTTTGATTGTCATGGGAATGAGCGCTCAACAAAGCTAAACGCTACATATTTTGCGGATATTTTATTAATTCAAATTGAGTCCAAAATGTATTTGATTTGTATGCTGAATGGGGATATTATCCTAAAGCCCGGTTCATACTTGTCCTTAAGGACGTAAGGACAGGGACAAGGACAAATTTCGATCAACTGCAGTGACGAATTTACCACAGCATTTGGGCTAATTTTTTGCATACGATCTGGATGTGACCCAGACTTGCCTCAAGGGAAATATCAACTCTTTTGGTTAGGTAGTTTTCTTGGAATCGCTAAGGACAAAACGATAGGGACAAGGACAAGGACGAGTATGAACCGGGCTTAAGCCTAAAATGGACTGTTTCAATTAGTGTCAAAAAGTGTGTAGTGCGTTACGTACGTTGGCTTGTAGGATTTTCAATAGACGAATTCTCTGAGAAAACGGGCAGATTAGTGAGTTTCCGACGATTTATTCCTGAGGTTAGTGTACGATTCCTCAAAAAAATACCTAGACTTGTCGTATTTCTATTGGGGTTTTCTAGATTTTTTTAGGTATCGGTCACAAATATACGCTGCATTATTGTCTAATGGGCTTGAAATAAAGCCTTAGTTTTATGTGGTGTCGAGGCAAGATTCCTTGATTGCTGCGAAACCTGATTTGCAGGTACATTATAGACCAGTAGTTGCAACGCCCTAGGGTCAAGTAGTTATTACTGCGCGTCCCTAGGCACAGTCAAACTTCTGAAAATTGATCCGCGGATTCGGCGCGGAGCAGAAATGAGATCAGGGCCGGCTGTTTTGGCCCGGCCCCGATGGTAATTTTTGTCGGCCGCCCGTTTCAATTTTTTTGCGGACTGGCCCTGATTTTCTTCACTTGACAGTTCGATTGCTCCTGCAGAAAAACTTGGTTGTTTTGCTTAAAAGCCTATATTTAGCTGAATACCTGCGTGATTTATTGTATCAAACATTATTACAACATTTGTGGCCTACTGGTCTCGAACATTATGAATGGGCCACCATTCTGGGCCGGGCCGGGCCGGGCAGGGCCGGGATTTAGCGCCGTAAAGCTCATTACCGCAGTATAACAAATATTTTGTTGTTGAAGGCAAGTGTCACAGACAGGAAAATGAACTATGTAGGGTTAGTGATGCGGGGACTAGTGACGTGCATAAAAGTGTTGTAGGAGCCAGTGATGTAGATCTTTTGAATATAATTAACAATGTTATTTTTTGACGCGACTTTACTTCCGCTGTGCAAGTGCTAATGTTGTGCTCGTGCTAGTGACCTTAATAATGAAAAAATAATCTTTCAATAAAAAGTTATTGTTCTCAGTACAAGCACAATGCACTAAACTGTGCAATACATTACTTCTTGTTCAATATTTTAGCCGTTTGGACATGTGTTGTTGAAAATGGACGAAGCAGATGTGGTTATGTAAAATACTATCCTCCAAATCCAGCTCCAAGTCCCAGTTACGATTTTTTTACATGTTGGGATAAATGCGAGGAGGTATGACAATTTACTTGATATTTTTTCTAAAAGTATATGGAAATTGGTTAAACAGTTGCAAACACGTGCGCATTAATTTGAACTGGGTGTCGAATCAAATATATGCCAACGGGTATAAGACGTTTTTACGTATTAATATTCAATTTGAAAGAACAATTCAAAAACACTATTGTACGTTGGACTAACTAAACCGCTTAACAAGTTCAATTGGCTCTACAATTATTGTGATAAACCTTAATTTAACATTTAAAATTATAAAGTTATTCTGTTGCTTTTGAGGGTCCCCATTCATAATATTTGCGTACCAAAGGTCGAACATTATAGCACAATCAGTGAAGCACACTTTAGAATGTAGTTAAGATTTACTACTTAGCACACTGCAGCATTAAATGACAAGCTTATTATATAAAGTTAGAATATATATTTAGACAGATTTCGTTGCAAACTCTTTTCATATGCCAAAAGTTTTCTTTGAATGTAAAACGCGGCACCAAAAATGTTTTTTTGCCTCCAGAGACTTTTTAAAAGTTTTTTAAGTTTGAAACGAGTAACTTAATTGTATAAACTTTACATAATAAAAAAAATTGATAACATAAATTCTACAAAACTTTTGAAATCAAAGAATATGCCGTTACCTTCAATGACAACTAAAGAAGATATATTAATAGTACGCAACAATAAAACATCACTGAATATTCACAAGAATTAGCAAAATGTTAGTAATAAACACTTTTTAACTACCATATTTTAAACTATACTAATAATCTTCTAATAGCTGTGCGTTGTAAACCATAATAGATTCGGAAAACGTTCTTATTATTTAACATTAGCTGCTGATGGGTTGTGGCTAATTACCGATAACCAATCAAACAGCTGTTAGACAAATCAAACTTTGCAACAATGAGAAACACATATAGCAAGGCTAAATAATTTTAAACAAAGTAATATTGTCAAACGTTTAGTTTATAACATGAAATTACATGACATTTAGCTTTTATTTTAAAATTTAGCTAAAAACTTGTTTCATTGTGTTCATGCCACCCATGGTTGCAACACACTTGGTTCTATAAGCTAGCAAAGTGAAAAATATACGGCATCGTATTTGTAAAATCGTCTTACGTGCATCCATGTATTAGAACGTTAGGATTCTAATGAAGTCGCCTTCAGATGACTAAAAACTATACAAGGGCTTTCAACTAAAGTGCTATACAGTGCGCTCAGTTTATGGTTGTTGAACTGTTTATATAAAGTTTTTTGTTCATAAATATTTTTTGGTTATATTAAAAGTGTTAAAGTGTATGGCTTCCCTTCTTACCCCCACAAACTCAAAAACAATTAATTACATAATTTCGAATTGAGCATCCATGCACGCTCAATATTTTTGTAAATGTGACGCGGCTTGTTTATTATAGCCAGATGTAAAACAGCAAGACGAGGCAGAGGGACTTCAAATGATCAAAGAAGCAGGTAACTTATCGTCTGAAAATACTGCTGAAAGTGAAGAAGCCAAGAGCAAAGAAAAAACGACTGAAGATATTGTCAAAAATATAGGAAAACTGTTTAAAAACGAAAACCCTAGTGTCATTTTGGTGCAGTAAAATGCTTTTTTTGAAAATAGATTCACGAAATTTATATTTAAGACGTTAAAAATTCAACTACTTATCTAAAGGGATATAACTATTTTGTCAGATTGAGGTACAATATGTCGTGATACATGAGAATGTGACTAATGCATTTTTAAAAATTGTACATTCTTAAACCAATCTAAGCACATTTTCAACACAATTAAATAGTTGATATATGAAACACCGCCCTACAACAGGTAAGGTCGGCCCGGGTGGTCCGGCTGACCCGTATGTTTTTACTTTGATATCGACATCTATTTTAGGATATAAAAACTAAAACCTTATCAAACTCAAAAACACTTCTTTACATAAGCTAATGTAACGATTTATAAGTTAGTGAGTGGTTAAAAATAAAACTAAGGCGCACTGAACATTTTTTGCAACAAAGACCCTGACTGTTTGCTAAACCATATAACAAGTTGTTAAACGATCGTTTAAATAATCACTGCCTAATCAGTCTTCCAGAATTGTTCCAGAATTCTAGTCAGCGTTTAAACAATTGATTTAGTTATCGCTCGTTTTAGAGCGTTTTCGACAAAAAATGGGCTGCCCATTCGGCCTGCATCAAAATACACACACTCAGATGTACGTAAATTGAAAATTAAGATGATTACCTTGATTAAGATGAACTAGGGTGTTTTCGAGCGCTTAGCGAGTGATTAAGTTAGTCACTCGCTAACCACCCCTTCTAACATTCCACCCAACAAATATTCACATAATCAAAATGTCTAGATGGCACTACTAGAGGTCAAAAATGTTAAAAAAACATTGAATTGGCTGACATTAAGGGGGTAATTGCGTTTTTAGGTGTTTTTTAAAACTACCATAACTGCACTTAACCTCAACAAAAACTAGAGCGGTCTTTTTTACATTTTTTTTACACCTTCTAGCTTTGAAAAACCTATATTTAAAAGCAGATTATCTTTTGCAATTTTACTGCTGCAATCATTTGAATACACCCCATTAGCGGTTTTTTGACTAATTTTTGCGCCACAGTTATGAAACTCAAGATCAGCCAACAACTGCTAAACTTTTTGCAGTTATGCACTAACATAATATCCCCACCCGTTTTTTTGATATAGTTGATAAGTCGTTTCTACGTCGAGAAAATGACATTTTTGTGCAAAAATCACGTAATTTGACTTTTCTCTGAAATTTTCAAAAGCCCATAACACCGACTCTACAAACTATTTTTAAAACGGGTGGGGATATTTTCCTAAAGATAAAGTGGTTAAAGTTTTGAAGCCGTAGTCCGTTTTTAGCTTGAGTTCTGTGGGCGCAAAAATTACACTGAAATGTCGAAAACCACGAAAACGACATTACCCCCTTAAGCACATAAATATGTAACAAACACACATATTTAGTTTTGTATAAAGTATGAAACTTTGATTGATAAGTTTTTTTTGAAATTACATATCGAAAACAAGACAAAATGTAGCTTTTGATTTATGAAAACGATGAAAACAATTGCAATTCTGTGCTCTGTCGGATGCACAGATTTTTTCACGCGAATCTAATGAATATAAAATATTTATACATTATGTGATCTAGTTTTACATTGAATATTATATCCGTATGTATTGTACATAGGCTTTATGTGACGGTACATTGCAACATACTAGGGAAAGCTGACATTATATAATGCAGTCAGGTGGCACTTTGAGTTTTAAAGAAGCACTTGCGAATAGGGTTAAATTATTTTTGATAGATTTTGTTGCGACATGCTTGCACTGCTGAGGATATTCTTCGAATATAAAACGCGGCATGAAATTTTTTAAAGCCAACGTTTTTGACTAAACAAGACCACTCAGTGTTAATCTAATTTTATAGCCAGCAATGGCTGCACTAATGGTTGAAAGCGTTCCACTGAGAAAATTGTATGAGGCCTTGGTTTACCTAGCCTTTACTGGAGCTACAGTCCTGGTCAAAAACAATTGTCTACTTCACGTCTTGACCTATGTACATTGGCAATTTTGCCGGCCAATTCGTGATTCAAAATTACGTACATACACATACATATATGTATATATTAGCTTCGAAAAATGCGCGTCAAGGTCAGCCGAGGTGTCGCTCATCCACAACTATTGTGTTAATGTTTGACTGTATTTACCAACTGTATTCTGATGTACCTATTACAATATACAGATGCTTGACTTTTGACTTATAAATTAGAAAATGTTCGTGTCTATATACTTATCCAACATGAATCAGTCCTGTATTGTTACATGTACAGCACTTGTCAACCACAGCATGGCATGGTTGAATACGTCATCTGAAGTCCATCACTTTATTATTCTGACGCATTTATAGTCATGAAACAGTGTTGCAATAAACTGGTGCGACGGCCGCCAAGTAAACTGTTCTACAGCTGGATCGTCAGTCTACCGACACACAACGCTAGCCTTGGATTACAATAACATGCAGACAGCCAGTATTATGGACGAACTTACCTGCATTAAAACACACAACATGAGCACACACACGCACACTTGTAATGTATTTTGCCGACCTCCTAATTGTATAGTGTAACTTTACACTGTGAAAGTCGATACGTGCAAATCGACCGTTTGTACCATAGTATATACGCGGCGGCGGCCGCCGCGTAAAAACCTCCAATAGTCTCATAACAATCCAACTGAATTTTTTGCAAATTTATCTTTAGTTTTTATGCTAAATTAAATGCTGACTGATCAGTAGTCTATGAGGTAATAAGTTGACAAGAGTCTAATAAAGATTATTTTTTGTACATTAAATTCTGTATTTGCCAGTCATTTTCAATTATTTTCGGGTAATCATTGGGTATCATATCAATTATATTTAGTTTTGTATAATAAATAAAGCATTGACAGCTGGCTGTGAGTTCTTATCCAAAACTAAGAATAGGCAATATTAAAATTATAAAATTTGCACAACTAGCATATGAGTAAATTTGAAGCTAACCGAAAATGGTAAAGAATACGTCCTTACCTTTGTCCATTATTGCAAACTGTCTATTGTTTTTTGTTATCTTTTAATTTTGTTTCATTTTTGCGTAATCTGAGCAGTAGCACTTATTTGGTGTAATTTCTAACAACTTCACATTTGATCCGCAGCATGATTTTTGATGCTGCACATTTGATGCACATTTGATCACAAATTGAATGTCAAATGTTTTGTCATGAAAACAACTTTCATATAATCTCAATAAAAAAGGCTATTTTTGACTTCTAACGATTACCATTATAAATGTATTAGTTACAATTAAGCTTGCAAATTAGCAAATACTGAAATAATCGAACCCACTATCACGCTAATAGTTGTCAAATTGCATTTAAATACGATGTACTTAGTAGCATTAATAGAAAGATCTACGTTTTCATCTTGAACATTGATCTTTGATCTAAAATGGGAGTCACTTCGGCCGCTCTTTTTTTCAATGTTTTGCTAGCACTGTTGGTAGTTGTAACGGACGGAACGAGTCCTCGCAGACGTCGGGGTGAGTAAAGGCAAACCTACAGCGAACATTTAAAGTAGTACATGTAGTCTAAAACTTAAACCAATTATTACGAACAAGCTAAGTTTTCGGCAAAACTATTTAGTAAAAATCAAGCATTCAGTTTCAACTGGTCAGAGGCCATCGTAAACCTGTTGGGGAAAAAATCATATATCGCAGTTTGTGGGTGATGGGGAACTAGGATATCCACTGACGCAAAAGATGGGTTATACCATAGCGATTGAGGTGGAGTCGGTCGTGGACGCAATCGTCCTCGTTCATGTGACCGGTGACGTCATCTACAAATTATCGAGTACCACACTTTACAATCATTACTTAAAACTTAGGTGACGAGAAAGCCTACGCACATTTAGCTTGGGGGGAATTGTGGCAATTCTCAAGCCGCCGTAGAACAGCCTTTTTTCCCCTGCTAATTTGCCTTCCAGGCCCCTTCTGCGCGTTTTGCCACGTTGACCCCGCAACTTAGAGAATATGGAAACGGCAGGTGTTTTGCCCACGGCCGAAGTACCAAAGTACCATTTTTTGTCTTACTACTTAGTACTTTTTATTTGTCATAACAGTGGGAGCCGAGAGTTACGAAACTAAAATTTAAAAAAATGCTAAATCTGCCATCTCTTTAATTTAGCCAACATATTAAACATTTCCCTACATTTGAACTTGTTTTAATTTAAATTGCATTTGAATTCTGGTAAAAACTTGATTTAACTCATGTGTTTATGTAACTGTAATGCCTCAATTGCAATTACTGTTCGCCTGAGATTCAAGAGAGTTTGCAAAACTGCACTGCTTTAGCAAACAAAAAATTAAATTGGATTGAAACTAAAAAGTTTGCGAACAGTCATTGTGGGTTTGCAAACTTCCATGGTTTGAAGACAACCATGAAAGTTTGAGACATAATTTTAATATTTTAGCGACTTATTTCGTATGCGGCCTCAGAGATGGAAATAACTGGTGTGAATCGCGTTATGACAAAAGTCCGCCTCCAACTAGCCATTACCCCGACATTTATACCTGTATTCATGAATGTGAAAATGTATGATGATGAAATTATAGGTTAATTAATCAGGTATTTCGGTAAAAAGTTATAGAAGCTGCTGCAAAAGGTGAAAACGGGTGTAGGAGCAGAAGTATATTTAAAACGGATTCAAAACGTTCTTATATGGTAATACAAACAAATTTATTAGAAAACAAAAATACGTTCGACTAACCACAACGTTTCACAAGTTTCACTAAAATGTTGGCAAGTCAGTCAGCAACAAGGACTCTAGATTCTGAATATACATAATAACAAACAAACACGTCTTGCGAGTAAATTTAAGCCAACTTTTCATAGGTTCTGTTGCGTCATGCTAGGTACAGTGCCGAGGATATTCTTCGAATATAAACGCGATACTAGTACTTTCAAAATGTCTAGCTGAAACATGTTTTTCTAGCTGCATCCTGCTTTCACAGTCTGAAAGATTAACTTTAAAACGTATTACAATTTTTTTTGCAAAAAACGTGCATCATAACAATTTCATTAAAACCGTGTCTACGAGAAAATGTTAAAACCGCATGATGTGCCAAAGCAGCTACTAAACAACTTCAGCCGTACAATGCTGGCACGGCCAATGTATGGCTCGCCAAATGCCAACGGCTCAAAACCTCAAAGCATCCTGGTACCGACGCTCAGATCCACAATCTAGGAAGCATTATTGCGACAGGTTTCGTTCTATCACAGCTTACTATGTGCAAAAATTTACAGCAGATGATGGACATAAAAACTTGCCCCACGTGTAGCAGTATGCAAACGAAATCATTAGCATACGTTTGCATGATAAGCGCAAACGATGTACACACACGGCCATACAAATAACGTAATTTTATGACCTACCAGATTTTGCAAAGCAGTTAACACAAAGAGCAGCAGATACGTGTTAATTGAGCATTTGTAATATAGTATATACGCGGCGGTTGAGTTTACATTAATGTTCAAATTACAGTAAAGCTCAAAATTAACATCATATGACTCCTAAAGTCAGCGTCACTTATTTCACTACTTAACATTGTCAAAATTGCTACTTTGAAACTGCTTAGAAACTTCGCTTGCACATGTGTATGCGTCTAGCATATCTTGCTGTAAGGATGACTAACGGGATGCTCTGACTGACTCTCTGACTCCGGAGTCAGTTAATAAAATTTAAAACTACCAGAAGTAACATTGGACCTGTGACGTCTATAGTTTGACTGCAGTCATCGACTGCAAAAAAAATCTGTGACGCTGACTCCTGAGTCATATTGTGTAAATGTTGAGTCGTACTGTAGTATTGTATCATTTAAAAAAATATATAAGGGCTTGTAAATACGCGCCAGGCAGTTTTTTCAATTTCAGGACTACATGGACCCACCTAGCGAGAAAATTCTGGAGCGCATAGAAGAACCGAAGTCGCCACCTAAAAATATTGGCAGATACATCAAAAGACTGTTGAAAAATGACAAGCCTATTGTAATTTGGGTGCAATAAAATGTGTAACTGTGAAATCTAGCAAAACCTAGACTCACACAAGCAACTGGACCAAACACAGGTCTAGTGGTTGTATGTTTATTATTTGTCAACATAAAATATACAAACAGCACACTCAGGGCCAATTGCTTTACCGGATCAAACGCACTGGACTTATTTTAGGCCGAAGTTTTGGAACGGCAAATTGGGCTAAACGGACTAAACGAGTTAGAATAAGTCAGCGGCTCAATTTTAGTCTGATCCCATTCCAAACTACCCCTGGACTAAACGGATTTAACATGCACGCTTAACATTAGCGTGCATAGTTAAGTCCGTTTAGTCCGATTAAAAAGCAGCGCGCTAAAAGTTAAGTCCGTTTAATCCGGAGGTTTTGAAATGACATTTTTTGGCATAACTTTTAAACCGCTTAGTCCGATTATAATTAACCCTTTAATGCGGTAAAGGAATTACCTAGACTGATGTACGACAGGTTCCTACGGCTCACTAGTCAGAGAATAACGGGTAAGTTTCCCATGTATCACGGTTTTTTAGATGCCTCGGAGAAACGGCGATTCGGCTATAGCCAATTATTATACACGGATTTGCCTAAAATAGCCGGCAATAGCTGTGGCGATTTTCAGCACATATTGCCGATTAGACTGTTTCGCCGCGGCTATAGCTCGCCGTGGCTATTTTGGCGATTTTTAAATGGCCAAGTTTTGACTGAACAAGCTTGGCTATAGCCAGCCTATGGCTATTTTTGAAATCTAGTAGAGACCACCTAGGAGTGGCGATTCGGCTATAGCCGCCAATAGCCGTTTCGAATACACTGTTTCTGTCTGAAATAGCCGGCTATAGCTATGGCTCGCCGTGGCTATTTTTTCACTGGTGCTAATTCGCCGCGGCTATAGCTCGCCGTGGCTATTTTGGCGATTTTTAAATGGCCAAGTTTTGACTGAAGAGACGTAGCTATAGCCAGACCATGGCTATTTTTGAAATCTAGTAGAGACCACTTAGGAGTGGCGATTCGGCTATAGCCGCCAATAGCCGTTTCGAATACACTGTTTTGTCTGAAATAGCCGGCTATAGCTATAGCTCGCCGTGGCTATTTTTTCACTAGTGCTAATTCGCCGCGGCTATAGCTCGCCGTGGCTATTTTGGCAATTTTCAAATGGCCAAGTTTTGACTGAAGAAACGTGGCTATAGCCAGACCATGGCTATTTCTGAAATCTAGGAGACCACCTAGGAGTGGCGATTCGGCTATAGCCGCCAATAGCCGTTTTGAATACACTGTTTCGTCTGAAATAGCCGGCTATAGCTATAGCTCGCTATGGCTATTTTGGCGATATCCAAAACGAAATAAAAAATGCAAAACTTGATGACTTTGTGAAATCGAACCAACAACCCTACGATTGCGAAGCGAACGCTCTGTCGCTAAGCCACAAAGTCATCTGGAATTGTGACAATAACTGCAGATTTTGAACGAACGACGAAAACTTGCTTCAATGGGGCACAGTAAAAATTGATATTGAGCAGTAATTGAATTATAGAAAAAAGGGGGGACACCCCCCGTGGCAAAAAAATAATTCTTTACACATCGTGACCATGTTCTTACTTTATCAGTAACTCTTTTAGCACTGAACTGTGAGATTAATTTACTTATATAGATAGTTTATTGTCAGACTTTCAGGTGCCCTGTAGCTCAATGGTGAAGCAGTCGGACTGGTAACCGATAGGTTGGCGGTTCGATTCTGACAGGCCACACAACTTTTTTCAATTTATAGCTTTGATACTGAAACACTGTTCTAAGCCGGCAATAGCCCAGCTATAGCCGGACACTAACAGCTATTTCTAGTCAAAACACGGCTATAGCGCTAATAGCCGATTGACAGCGTGGGCTCAACAATTCTGTGAAACGGCTATAGCCGAGCTATAGCCAGGCTATACCGGCTATTCCTAGTCAAATAGTGGCTATAGCGCTAATAGCCGATTGACAGCGTGGGCTCAACAATTCTGTGAAACGGCTATAGCCGAGCTATAGCCAGGCCATACCGGCTATTCCCTAGTCAAAATAGTGGCTATAGCGCTAATAGCCGATTGACAGCGTGGGCTCAACAATTATGTGAAACGGCCTATAGCCTGAGCTATAGCCAGGCCATACCGGCTATTCCTAGTCAAATAGTGGCTATAGCGCTAATAGCCGATTGACAGCGTGGGCTCAACAATTCTGTGAAAAAGCTATAGCCGAGCTATAGCCAGGCCATACCGGCTATTCCTAGTCAAATAGTGGCTATAGCGCTAATAGCCGATTGACAGCGTGGGCTCAACAATTCTGTGAAACGGCTATAGCCGAGCTATAGCCAGGCCATACCGGCTATTCCTAGTCAAATAGTGGCTATAGCGCTAATAGCCGATTGACAGCGTGAGCTCAACAATTCTGTGAAACGGCTATAGCCTAGCTATAGCCGGGCTATACCGGCTATTCCTAGTCAAAACACGGCTATAGCGCTAATAGCCGATTGACAGCGTGGGCTCAACAATTCTGTGAAACGGCTATAGCCTAGCTATAGCCGGGCTATACCGGCTATTCCTAGTCAAAACACGGCTATAGCGCTAATAGCCGATTGACAGCGTGGGCTCAACAATTATGTGAAACGGCTATAGCTGAGCTATAGCCAGGCCACCTACCGGCTATTCCTAGTCAAATAGTGGCTATAGCGCCTAATAGCCGATTGACAGCGTGACTCAACAATCTCTGTGAAACGGCTATAGCCTAGCTATAGCCGGGCTATACCCGGCTATTCCTAGTCAAAACACGGCTATAGCGCTAATAGCCGATTGACAGCGTGGGCTCAACAATTATGTGAAACGGCTATAGCCTAGCTATAGCCGGTCATTACCGGCTATTCCTAGTCAAATAGTGGCTATAGCGCTAATAGCCGATTGACAGCGTGGGCTCAACAATTCTGTGAAACGGCTATAGCCGAGCTATAGCCAGGCCATACCGGCTATTCCTAGTCAAATAGTGGCTATAGCGCTAATAGCCGATTGACAGCGTGGGCTCAACAATTCTGTGAAACGGCTATAGCCGAGCTATAGCCAGGCCATACCGGCTATTCCTAGTCAAATAGTGGCTATAGCGCTAATAGCCGATTGACAGCGTGAGCTCAACAATTCTGTGAAATGGCTATAGCCGAGGGTGTTTTCTCGAAGTTCCTTGTAGTAACGAAATTCCGAAAGCCGGTTTAACTCGATCGATAGAAATTCGTTGTTTTGAATTGCCCGACGCAATGACAATGGTTTTTTTGTCACGGTCCAGAATTCTAAATGGGCCCATGTATGGATTTTGAAGGGATGAACGCTTTAATTCCTGCCGAACCCACACGTGTGTGGCCAACTTTAGAGATGCAGGTACATGAGAATATCGACTTGTATAGGATCTTTGAGGAGCAGTAAAAGATTGCATTCGGTTGAATAATTTGTCTATAAAGGTGGGGACCGATGTTGTCAAGTATTCATCTTTATTGTTGAATAGTTCACCGGGAAGGGTCATTTCTGTTCCGTAGACGAGTTGTGCGGGTGAGTGACCGTGCACGCCAATGGCAGAGCGAATGCCAAGTAAAACCAACGGAAGATGATCAAGCCAGCTCGTATTTTTGTCGTTCAGTGTGGCTCGGATGGCTTCTTTGAGTCGACGATGAAAGCGTTCAACTGTGCCATTGCATGATGGGTGGTAAGCAGTTGTGCGCCGCTTGTCGTATACCAAGTTTCTGCAGAAGTAGGCACCACAAAGCGGATTCAAACTGAGTACCTTGGTCAGTAATAATGACTGCAGGCAATCCGAAACGAGAAACCCAATGTTTGATAAAAGCTGACGCAACTGATTCGGCAGAAATGGAGGACAGGGGAATGGCCTCAGGCCAACAAGTGAAACGATCAATTACAGTTAGCAAATATCTATAATTTTTGCAGGGAGCCAACGGTCCAACTATATCCATGTGCAGCGTATGAAAGCGCTTAATAGTAGGAATAGTATCGACTGGAGATCGCGTGTGACGTACTATTTTTGCTTGCTGGCACGACTGGCATTCTTTGACCCATTCTGCTATTTGTTTATTCATTCCTGGCCAAATATATCGCGCTGAAATTAATTTTTGGGAACCACGTTGGCCAGGATGTGCTAATGAGTGGAGACTTTTAAATAGATTATAGCGGAACTGTAGGGGCACGTATGGACGTAACAAAGGTTTAGAAGAGTCACATACAATGGTTTTGCCACCAGTAGGTATACGGTGAAGTGATAAGTTGGTTTTTTTGAAAAATTCTTGTAGTGTATCGTCGTTGGCTTGAGCGTCGGCTAAGTCGACGTCAAAGTTGATTGCTGAGACGGGACGCGACAGTGTATCTGCAACTACATTACTCGATCCAGAGACATGTTTAATCGTGCACGTAAATTCCGAAATGTAAGATCTCCAACGTGATTGTTGCGGGCTAGGTTGCAGTTTGTTTAAACAATTCAGTAGTGGTTTATGATCAGTTTTAATGTCAAAAGGTAAGCCAATCAACCAGCTAAAATGTTTTAGCGCTAAATATATCGCCAAAAGCTCCCGATCAAAAGCAGACTTTTTGCTTTCGAGATCGGTTAATTTTCTGGAAAAAAAGGCAAGAGGCTCGTCGATACCGTTTATATGCTGTTGCAAAACAGCACCAACAGCTCTAGAACTTGCGTCAGTTGTCAGCGTAATAGGTGCGCTAGATACAGGAAATGCTAGAGTAACGCTAGCTGCTACAGCTGTTTTTAGGTTCTCAAAAGCCAGTAGTGAGTCATGAGACCATTGTATATTGTCTGGTTTTGTCGCTCGGGTCAAGTCTGTGAGTTCACTGGCAATGTGGGAAAAATGCGGAATAAACCTGTGATAAGCCCCTGCTAAACCTAGAAATCGACGAAGGCCACTTTTTGTCTCGGGTTTTTGGAAGTCGAGAACAGCAGAAATTTTGATTGGAGCTGGTTTTGTACCTTTTGCTGAGATTATAAAACCGAGAAACTGTAGTTCACTTTTTAAAAACTCACAATAGCTATAGCCAGGCCATACCGGCTATTCCTAGTCAAATAGTGGCTATAGCGCTAATAGCCGATTGACAGCGTGAGCTCAACAATTCTGTGAAACGGCTATAGCCTAGCTATAGCCGGGCTATACCGGCTATTCCTAGTCAAAACACGGCTATAGCGCTAATAGCCGATTGACAGCGTGGGCTCAACAATTATGTGAAACGGCTATAGCTGAGCTATAGCCAGGCCATACCGGCTATTCCTAGTCAAATAGTGGCTATAGCGCTAATAGCCGATTGACAGCGTGGGCTCAACAATTCCTGTGAAACGGCTATAGCCGAGCTATAGCCAGGCCATACCGGCTATTCCTAGTCAAATAGTGGCTATAGCGCTAATAGCCGATTGACAGCGTGAGCTCAACAATTCTGTGAAACGGCTATAGCCTAGCTATAGCCGGGCTATACCGGCTATTCCTAGTCAAAACACGGCTATAGCGCTAATAGCCGATTGACAGCGCGGGCTCATCAATTCTGTAAAATGGCTATAGCCGAGCTATAGCCGGGCTATACCGGCTATTCCTAGTCAAAAGGCGGCTATAGCGCTAATAGCCGGTTGACAGCGCGGGCTCATCAATTCTGTGAAATGGCTATAACCGAGCTATACCCGGGCTATACCGGCTATTCCTAGTCAAAACACGGCTATAGCGCTAATAGCCGATGCGCGTTGTACCCTTTCTACACTTCTATTATACTTCCATTACTTACGTAACCTTTTGATTAAAGCGAAGACACTGCTATTAGCTGAATACAGGGGGCGGGGGGAAGGGGGGATGGTTATAGCTGCGTAGACTGGGAGGCGGTAGGGTGGTTCCTATAGCTGTCTCAGGAGTAGGCGTAGATAAGCGTTTTGCTCAGTGAAGCTAAGAGGTAATGTGCAAAAAATAGTCTACAAGTGCAGCGAAGGGGTTAAATGCAGCTGGCCGCTATATCTGTCTGAGTGGGGTATAATAAATCGTGATACATGGGAATGTGACCGAATAACGCCTAACTCTGAGCTGTGCTTTGCGGAACAGACGCCAGTAAATCACTCAACGGACAGGTCCGTTCTACTATTCAAAGCGGAGCCACATAGCGTATAGGGCCTAACCAAGGCCAATTGCAAAATCACAAACTACTGTACCCCGCTCTGCCCTTAAACAACTGTTTGGAAACTTGAGATTTACTGACACTGAAACAACGGATTATCAAAATACAGAACAGTGGGCGGAATTTATACTAAAAATTTGTTGCAAGCTAAAAAACGCACTACAATAAAAATACCGCGTGTGGGTCTTAAATACCGTCCCCAAGCCTCGAACGACACGTATCCCGATAAGAACTTTGTTCTTGGCTAAGGGCAATAAAAAACCGACCGCACTTTTTGCCGTTTAAGCCAAGTCTCTACACGTAAGGAAGCTCATGCAAGTATTAGCATGCAGAAATCAGCATCCCGCGTCAATTATGGTTACACAACGCAAAGACCACCTAATGGTTTTTCAAATAAGACTGCTGTGAAGTACTAATTTTTTTATAAATTTTTTATTATATAAATTAACAGACATATTGTTGATGACTATAATAATTAATAATGATAATAATACGAAGATATAAAACGTAAAAATTGAATAATAATACACATAAAAGTCACAGTATTAGTTAGTACCACCCGTGACAAAAGAATAAAAGCAATATTAATATCAGGACAGATATGTAAAATAAAAAAGACAATTGTTCCAACTTAACGACTAAGCTCGAATAATACTTCGTCAGTTCTCGTTCAGAAATAACGCGATAAATGGCTTCCTTCATTTCCACAAGAATTTCCGCAGTTTTTGACAATTGCTCCAATAAACTCAATTATGATGCTGTAGCAAAATAGCTGCGTCACTTTCGGTTAAGTCTTCACCGCTTTCTTGGTCATTTTGTTCCAGGACTACCGGCTTTGAATTGGACTTGAATAAATGATCGCGTAATCGCTGTACCCTGCTTCCCGATAAGCGATTTGGCGCGAATTTCTGAAACACAACACTAGTTTTAGTCAAAAATTGCAATTCACAGGGCATCGTTTCGGCCGATTAGCTAGAGAAAGGAAGAGTGTCATACTCTTTCCTATTATCACTATTATGTATTTTTCTAGTAAATGACATTTAGGTTTAGCTGAATTTTTCTGCTACTTAATCTGCACTTTCCTCTTGTAAGTTTCAAAAGTCTATTGGTCAACCAGGATAACAAAATGTGATCGGGCATATTTTGAGCTATAGAGTTATGATAGCGTGATAATGATATTACTTATTGTACTTACAGGTGCTTTATAATCATTACATCTGTTAAATAGCAAGGTGCTGAACTTTTGCTCTTCGAGCGCTTTCAGCCAGGCTAGCCATTTTGGGGTTTACCACTGAGCCAAATGCTGCGCTCAAGCGCAACAAACAGATGACGTGACGGAACTGCTCAGTTATGAGTACCAACAGGCTTAGGTAGTAAATGCCTGAAATACAATTAATGGGACTGCAAGAGTATTAGTATAAGTATTATCTAGTATTATCATATTAAGTATTATTATTAGTATTAATATTTATAATAATAGTATTAAGTAATACAAAAGTATGAGTATAAGTACAAGTACACTGTCAGCACAACTGTCCTAGAGTACAAGTACAAGTGCAAGTACAAAGATTGAAAGAGTACAATAGTATTATAGTGCGAGTAGTAATAAAACAGCCGTGATTACAACCGCATGAGTATAAGTACAAGTGCAGTGGCAGCACAAAGGTCATAGAGTACTAGCAGGAGTACATAATAATGTCTCACTCTATTTAGAATCTTATAAATAGAGTAAGAACACTATTGTGTACTCTCAGGACCACAGTACATAAACAAATATTCTGGGAGTACAAGAGTTTTACAGTATAATAATTGAATAATCAGAGACTACAGAGTCTGAATAATAGGTGAAAGAGACTACGAGCTTATTAAGGATTTAAAATGTAATGAGAAGAAGAAGGAGTAGAAGAATAGTGGCAGCATAAGTGTTCTAAACTAACGAGTAAAAGTACAAATATTGTAGAGGTACAAGCACAGATGTACATGGAGGGTCTGGGGGGGGCAAGCCCCCCCCCCCGAGTAATTAAGATATCGGTACAATCGCCAGTACAAAACCGCGGGAACAAAAATACGTACAACTATTGTGGAAATACAAGACTACATGCAAAACTGCAAATATTGCGGGAGTAACCGCACTAAAAAATTAAAAAGTTTTTTATGCAACAGCTATTTTCAGTCTTCAGACATTTTTAGACTTTACTGAAAATCATTCAATATCATTACTGTACCTAGCAGTGGAACAGAGCTGAATGAGCCACGTTTGCCGGGGATGGAATAGTAGAGAATTTGGGGAGGGTGTCGGACACTCCCACCAAGAGCACTGACATCGACATGAGCGTGATCAAGCCCAGGTGGAATTTCGCATCCCGTAGTGGACGGCTGGTGGCTGAATAATAAAAGAAATGTTATATAGTTTGAAAAAAATTAAATTTAATGGATTCGTTTGCTCAGGTCTTATTAAGTTAAATAAAGTTAATTCATAAAAACGCTCCTTAGTTACAATCGGAGTGAGTTTATGCGGCTTCTGTTTATTCTTGCGTTGTTCTCATTTCTGTTTACCAATGAAATATTCACCAAATTTTAGTTTTGCTGCTGTTCAGTTTGGAAGCAGGCAGTGATGTGTTGCTCTAATAGAATTATGTTTCAAATAGAATTATGATTATTACTTAGTGAAGCATCAGGTCTTTATGGAACCATGTGGTCCTATGGTGGTCATATCGTTAGGTTTGTAAACCTGAGGTGACATCGTCGATTCCTACTGGATACCTTTTTGTCAAACTTTTATATTTTCGAATTACTTTCTCAGCAATCGCAAAAACAGCAACTAACTGAACTGAATATTAACAGGCATTTTCTAGTGACAAATGCAAAGCAACGGTAGAAGACGTGTAAAACACACTCCGCACACTAACATTTTAACGCTAGAACTGCGTTAATATACATACCAGAATCAAAATTAAAGACCTGTTGGGCTGTGGCCCAACAGGAAAAAGTGTTTTACACACCTTTCATAATACCATACGATTCCAATAGGAAAATTATTATTTGTACCTGCCAAAGTAAGTAAGTTCCATTTACCTCCCTCATTAATATTAGAAAGTACTTGCAAATTTCTCCCTAGTGACCTTTGTGTGACCTTTGTTAGTCTGTACTCAATTGATGTAGACAGTAGACGGCTGATTACGTGTTTGCACAATATTGTTAAAATTAGTATAAAAGAAATGAAACTGAAATGTCAAGGAATGAGAGTCAATCACACAAGTGTCACCACGACGAAAACATTAATACTGGAATTCTTAATTTAAACCACTGTTATAAGATTATAGTTTTACTATGCCCCCCGGTTTGTGTGTGATGTGGTGTGTGATGGCGGCGTACTATCTTTCATTCGCTTGACTTTCATATGTTCATATAATATGTCATACTAATTTACTCATTACTACATTTACATCGACAAAATGCTGCGCTGGTGCCGGAAAACAATATTGAAACTTTTGCAAAAATGAAGCGTTTTTTAAAATTTCGGTTAGTTCGAATTACTTTAAGGTCACTAAGTGTGTGTGTGTTGATCTGTCTGTATGCATGTGTCTATATTTATTTACATTACAGTAAAGGTCACTAGGGAGGAATTTGCAAGTACTCTGAAATATTAGTGAGGGAGGTAACTACCAGTAATTTGGCAGGTACGAAAAATTACTATCCATTCCAACAAGAGTACATAATAGCGTCTCACTCTATATAGAAGAAGAGTGAGACACTCTCCAGCCTGCCTGTGTTCTAGCACAGGCAGATGCGCTGGTCGTTTTCAGGCTACATGTTGACATTCTATGCAACATGTGACTGGCCAATCAGAAGCGAGCTTCTATTCTCTGATTGGCAGACGCCTGTGCACGTGCTCCAATCATAAAACGGGATAGGAATAAAGGTTAATAACTCATTATTTATTCATAGTCTGCTTGTAAAAACATTAAAAAAGGTTTGCAAATACCTTTGGGGATATTTCGACAAACTTTCAGCGAAATTGATTGAGAAACTTTGAAGAAATTCAGAAAAGTTTATATCTCAAAAGTTTCTCAATCAATTTCGCTGAAAGTTTGCCAAAATATCCCTAGAGGTATTTGCAAACCTTTTTTAATGTTTTTGCAAGCAGACTATGAATAAATAATGAGTTATTAAGCTTTTATTCCTATCTTAATGCTTATCAACGCATCAGCGATTATATACTAAAGTGTGTTACGCAGGGAATCTACGCGCTGATTGGCCAATCACATGTTGCATAGAATGTCAACATGTAGCCTGAAAACGACCAGCGCATCTGCCTGTGCTAGAACACAGGCAGGCTGGAGAGTGTCTCACTCTTCTTCTATATAGAGTGAGAAGCTATTATGTACTCTTGATTCCAATAATTCCGCTTTCAGGCGGAATAAAAATTGACAATGGTACATATATATACTAACATTTAGAGTTGGTGACCGGCCGCGTAAGCCATTGAAAGCCGGCCGGCCGGAGTGGTTGAATTTCTGGACAAAACCAACTCATCCAAATCTAGAGTGTCATTTTGACATAACTTAGCCTGCCAGATTGTTACGCCGGCCTAATTTTGTCAGTCGGTGGAGTCTGGCTGGCCGGCCGGTGTTTTTAACCGGCCGGCGCCGGCTTCTTTCGCCGGTCGGCCGGCCGAAAATTCCGGCCGGTCAACACTACTAACATTGAAAATAGTTCCGAAAAAAATTGATGACAGTATTGAAATTGAAAATAATTTCATAATTGAAACAACCCTAGACTGGACTGGACTTAAAAACTAACAGACCACCGCGGGAAGTATGGGCTTCTATCCATAGCTGTACCTGTAATTCTGTTTTGTTTTAGACAAACACCAACGATACAAGAAAGTAACGAAACGTTTAATTGCAATTTGGACGGGCATGCGTAAACGCGTGGCGCTCTATTTGATAGCTGTAGTTAATCTTGTTCTCTATGTTACTTACTTGTTCATTACAACCAAAACTTCTGATAATTCTGCGCTCAAACCAAAGAGTTATTCAATGACGGATTGTCCGAACTGGCGTCGCTTGACAGAGTCTGCGTATTCGTGTCATGTGTCACATTTGAATTTTTCGGGTGAGACTGGAACCGTGTCGAGAATCATATTAAAACTGAGTACTGACACTATACCTAGTACATATGTATCAAGAGTACATAATAGTGTCTCACTCTATTTAGAAGAAGAGTGAGACACTCTGCTTTCTGCCTGTGTTATAGCGCAGGCAGATGCGCTCGTCATTTCCAGGCCACATGTTGCCGTTTTATGCAACATGTGGTTAGCCAATCAGCGCGTAGATCTCTGCGAAACACACTTTAGTATATAATCGCTGATGCGTTGATAAGCATTAAGATAGGGATAAAAGGTTAATAACTCATTATTTATTCATAGTCTGCTTGCAAAAACAATAAAAAAGGTTTGCAAATACCTTTGGGAATATTTTGACAAACTTTCAGCGAAATTGTTTGAGAAACTTTTGAGATATAAACTTTTTTCAATTGCTTAAAAGTTTCTCAATTAATTTCGCTGAAAGTTTGTCAAAATATCCTCAAAGGTATTTGCAAACCTTTTTTAATGTTTTTGCAAGTAGACTATGAATAAATACTGAGTTATTAACCTTTTATCCCTACCTATCTTAATGCTCATCAACTCATCAGCGATTATATACTAAAGTGTGTTTCGCAGAGAATCTACGCGCTAATTGGCTAACCACATGTTGCATAAAACGGCAACATGTGGCCTGGAAATGACGAGCGCATCTGCCTGCGCTATAACACAGGCAGAAAGGAGAGTGTCTCACTCTTCTTCTAAATAGAGTGAGACACTATTATGTACTCTTGTATGTATTAACTAATGCCTAGTGTTTGTGACCGGCCGGGAAAACCCGGTTGGCCGGCCGGCTAAAATCAGCCGGCCGGCCGGTTAAAAACACCGGCCGGCCAGCCAGATTCTATTGACTGACAAAATTAGGCCGGCATAACAATCCGGCCGGCTAAGTTATGCCAAAATGACACTCTGGATTTGGATAAATTGGTTTTTCCCGAAAATTCGGCCGCTACGGCCGTCCAGTTTTTAAGGCCGAACTGCTCTGCCGGCCCGGCCGCCGGCTTGCGCGGCCGGTCACAAACACTACTAATGCCAAAGTAGATACTAGACATGGGCACGGTTATCGGTTAACCGAAAAATCTTCGGTTAACAGGTTAATAATATTAACCGAAAAAATCTGTTTGGCTCTCTGATTAGCTTCCAATAAATCAAATTGCTATAATTTTTCGTTACTTGCAGATACGAACTGTTTTGCTTAAGTGCAATCAAGACACACGCCAGGCAATTGATTTTGCAAAGTTTGATGAGTCTCGGAGCTCGGACCATTTTACCGATTGTTATGACAGCTTCAAAATTGAAATTACTTTTGAAAAATTTGACTAATTGTTGAAATGACGTAGCTCAGTTGTGCCTAAACCAAATTTAACAATCTATAGCATAAATTAAAGACAAGTATGTTGCCGTGGCACCATTTTTGTCGAATTTTAGTTACTGGAGACAAATTTTTAGTTTTTCAATTTTTATCGAAAGTGACGTTTTAAGGGGGTAGTGTCACGAAAGCAGTCGATGTTGCGCGACTATAAAACTTTTTCAGTGAAAGATAGGTCATTGTTCTTTATAAATTTTAAAAATATGTTTCAAGGCAAATATTTTTGTCAAGTTTCAGCAAAATTGATGCAGCATACAGTTAGCAGTGAAGTCGCAAATTCGGAAAAATGACGTTTTGAAAACCTATTCACATTCGATAATTTCGTCACAATTAAAAAACTTTTTGTTTAGATTTTTTACACAAAGTAAATGCACATATGCTCTAGTTTATGCACACGAAATTTAGTGCAAATTGCTTGAGTGGATGTGGAGTAATGCATGTTTGAACTGTGAAACTGTGCGTAAAATATAAAGTACTCACAGCAATAATGATAATTTGTAAAACATTTAGACATTAATTTTGAAATCAAAAGAAAAACGAACCTTCATTTTTCATTTTTCTTATTTGTGGCAAAAACTTGGGCGTCAAAACATTACATGTATATACTTCAGAAGCTGGCCAATCTGATATCTGGCTTGATTTTTTGAACTTTTATGTGTATATTGTGAGATGTCTGGCTCACAAATGGTGATTGGTTAAAAATATTGGTAGATATTGGTAGTCTAGTGCCCGGCAGTATTTATTTGACACCTTATGGCATTTCACTAGTTTCTCAGTGAACGTACAATTTCAAAGCAAAATGTTCTCATTTTGCAGGCTATGAGCAAAACTGCTTTGGCGACACTACCACCTTAAAAAGACTATCATATTGAGGCAAATCATGATAATTACAATTTAAGAAGTTCGGTGCCTCCACATACTAATAGTGCCCAAAGTGGTTCTAATAATGTGCAAAGTTTCATTCGGATCGGCTTTCACAGCTGACGGTATTTTTGAAAAAATGAACCCTATAGCCCAATATAAGAAACCAAAGTTTGCCTACACATAACCTACGTATTTTCCAAAAATAGAGCTAATTTTGTAGTACTAAAATCAATTGAGAAAAGTTGCAGACGCCAAACAGTAGCTGACGAAAAATAGGTTTGAAAAATAGGGTATTTGGTCAATGTTGCTCAACGTCTATATTTTGGAAGTTTTTTAGAAAGGTTTGCCTACATATACGACTTGTTAAAAAGTTGCAGCTCGCAATTTGCTATACAAAACTGTTTTAAAAAGTACTAAAAGCCATATATAATTTTTTGGTATATCGATTTAAAGATTTTTTCCATTCAAAAATTAGTTGAAATTTTAAGTTGAACAAAATTTGACGTTATGTACGTCAAATAAAAACTTGTTTAATTCTAAACAATTTTTCTTCCTGAGATATTCCACGAAAACTTGAGTGAAAAATTTTTTCGCCCAAACTCCAAAGTCGGTTATTCAGAGCGCCACCTTAACCGATTAACCGTCTAAAAAGGCGTTCGTTTAATTTTGACCATGTGTTGTGTTGTTTCGCCACACAGAGCCACCACATTTCAGTTCAGTCGTGTGTTATACTCATCAGTTTAGTCGTGCTAAACTTGGCCGTCGCATAAGCAATGAAGTAACCATTACGTTAATTGTAGCTAAATTTGAATGGTTATCGGTTAAGCCAAGCGGTTAATGATTTTATTAACCGTGCCCATGCTTAGTAGGTACTCGTACTAGGTACTTAGGTAGGTACCTAGGAAGAATTGTGACGAAGGTCTCAGTCTTACACGGTCAGATGTACATAGTTAGTAGTTATGTGACCGTCATAAAGCATAGCCTATCTACAAATAAATCTATAGGTACATACAGAATACAGTATACTTCTCCTCAGTGTCTCACCACTCAGTTACATACATAAGAGTGACAATTATTCCCGTTTTGCTATGTACAATATGAAAGTACAACATAATATACAGTACACTGCAAAAAAGTTTCCATATCGTTACTGGTAACGAACTTTCGTTACCCAAAAAGGACGAACGTTTGTCCAAAAAGACCGAGGTCTTCAAAAACGAAGCTTGGTCCAACTAACCAAAGGTTTGTACAAAAGAACAAAGCCTCGTTACCCAAAAAGGACGGCGGTTTGTCCAAAAAGACCGAGGTTTAGTCTTAAAAGACGATGCTTGGTCCAAAAAGACGAAGGTTTGTCTTTATTGGACCAAGCTTCGTCTTTCAAGACAAAACCTTGATCCTTATGGACGAACCTTCGTCCTTTCTTGAAAACGAAAGTTTGTTAGCAGTAATGAATTGGAAACTTTTTTTGCAATGTACTGTAGGTAGAACAAGTTGCATATATACTTAGTGTCAAGAGTACATAATAGTGTCTCACTCTTTATAGAAGAAGAGTGAGACACTCTCCTTTCTGCCTGTGTTATAGCGCAGGCAGATGCGCTCGTCATTTCCAGCCCACATGTTGCCGTTTTATGCAACATGTGGGTAGCCAATCAGAAGCAAGCTTTGCTTCTGATTGGCTAGACGCCTGTGCACGTGCTCCAATCAACACGCAGGCGGCCTCACGTGCTCCAATCAGCACACGGGCCGCCATTACAGCCATTTCATTGTTAAATTTTGCCATGATCGGTCGGGTTGGGGGGTATTTTGTTTTTTTTTTGTTCCGAATTGTATTTTGCCTACATTTTTATCCCCATTTTCAGGAATTATTGCTAGTATGCGCTGACTATGATGTTAACTGATAAGTTAAATGTGTTTTTGACAATTTTCAGGCAATAGCACGTGAGGCCGCCTGCGTGCTGATTGGAGCACGTGCACAGCCGTCCAGCCAATCAGAAGCGAAGGTCGCTTCTGATTGGCTACCCACATGTTGCATAAAACGGCAACATGTGGGCTGAAAATGACGAGCGCATCTGCCTGCGCTATAACACAGGCAGAAAGGAGAGTCTCTCACTCTTCTTCTATAAAGAGTGGGACACTATTATGTACTCTTGTTAGTGTATATATTTTTAGAAAATCTGTTCGACACTTTCCACGAATTTGCGCACGAGTGCAGCAGCCAGTTACGAAACCATCTGAATATAACCTATCTGGAGAATAAAGATGAAATTAAAGGATTCATCGACTATTTTCAAAAAAATCCAAACCGAACCGACTGTATTTCTGTGACCCTTGGAATAGGAAATGATATTGAAGTCGAAAAGGATTTGAAAAAAATATACCCCAAGTGTCGCTTTTTCGGGGCTGATCCAGAACTAGCAGTTGGAAAAATATTTCGGGAAATTGGCACTTACAAACAAACAGCTGTCGGGGTGAGTTCTGGATACGTAAGAGCGTCAGTCCTGGACTTCAAAACGAATAAATATGTCTTTAAAAAAGTGCCCATGATACCATTGCTAGATTATTTAAGCAGCTCAAAAATTGCTGATCAAGTGATAGATTTTCTAATTCTCGATGCGGAAGGTGCAGAATTCGATCTGATGCCGTATTTGTCCCGCGGAGGACCGCTTGACAAAGCAGGGGTGATTATTTGTCAGATTAATCTTGAGATTCACACCAACTTTCGAATCTACGACATGACACACCAACACTTCAATTTGTTGCTCAGTCAATTCATCCAAGACTCCGATTATCTGCCGCTGTTCACAACGGAGCGAGGTCACAAACGCTACTATCTGATAAACTATAAAAATCAGAAGTGTGTCGAACGGTTTTTCCAACATTTATGTTAAACTTTTTGTATTGAAATCTGTTTCCTAGCTGAAGATTCGCTTGAATCGACTTAAATCAGGCATAAATCGCTTCACGTGCTGTGAAGTCTACAATAATATGTATTTTCTCAGTGGAGGAACGTTTAACACACCATACTGAACACAAAGATCAGAAAGCAATTTATATATATCTAAATTAAAACTTAATACAAGTCCGCGATTCACAAAAGGCGTTAAACTTTAGACTCAGTCTAACTAAACGTTTTTTCAAATGAAACAGAACATCGTATTAAAAAAAATTTATAGACTGAGACTAGTTAAGTTAAACGCGCTTTGTGAATCCAAGCTACAGTACAGTACAACACAGTAGTACAAAGTAGTTACAGTACACTACGTACAAAGATAAAATATATATAGTACACGACAGGGGCGGTCCCAGGGGGGGGGGCGGGGGGGGGGGGCGGCCCGCGCCCCCCCCCCCCCCCCCCCCCCCCGAAATTTTTCCCGATTGAAATTTTACACAAGGGTCCCCCCTTTGGTTTTTTTGGTCCGGCCGGAAAAATTTTCTGAAGCGTCTCCAATTGACCAAATTTGGCCTAAAAATCAAAAATTTCCCCCAATTTTTTCCTGGGGGCTGCCGCCCCATGACCCCTGCAGCTTTGTGGTTCACTATTTCTTGTTATTATCTTTAATCAAACCCTAAGCATGCATACACGAGTACATTATACTACATTTACTTGTGCCACACATAGTCTGATGTGATGCTACCATCTTTTGAATTCGGAAAAAATTTCTGATACGTCTCCAGTTGACCAAATTCGGTCTAAAATTTGGAAAATTCTTTTTCTGGGGGCTGCCGCCCCCAGACCCCTGCAACTTTAAGGTGTATATAGTATCTTGCGTTTGTGAAAATACGGCCTAAAAATTTTCTGATACGTCTCCAGTTGACCAAATTCGGACTAAAAATTGAAAAATTCTCCATTTTTTCCTGGGTACACCACTGGTTTTTAGTACAGACAGAGTCAATTCACTGCCCTTGATATGGCTGCGGCAATAACAAAATAGCGTTAAGCTGAAAAACGCTATTATAAAAAGTGAAAAAATTTCGTCAGACCTCCGCCCCCCCCGAAATCGAAGTCTGGGACCGCCAGTGGTACACGAATAAATAATCACTTTACACACACAAAGGACAATCTGTCTAAGAAGTTTAGACCACGACAGCAAAAACTTGGTCAAATGTTCTGAAGACTAATGGCAGTCATAAACTCAAGAACAGATTGAGTGAACTTAGTGTTTTAAATTTAAACTAAAGTCAAACCAAAAATTGTTGGAGCCTGAGACAAAAAGAAACACGCGATTTCATTACGAAAAGAAAGACTTGCAAGCACCAAGAGTACAGCGAGTAGTCACAAAAATCACGCCACCTGTTTAGTTTCGAGTTCAGCAATTTTTGGCCAGTCTTTAATTTTATTGTGTCTGATAAAATTTATATAGCTTTTACATCAACTAGATAAAATTGGATTGAGCTTCTGCTTGTTCATGTCTATGGTAGATTAAATTTTTGTTTCTTTAAAGTATATATTAAAAAGACTGAACTTATTTTAGTCCGGTCAGCGGTGGACGCGGGTCAGAATATTCGACCCGCGACCCAACCCAGCCCGTGGTTTCACACTCGTGGGTAACCCGCGACCCAATCCGCGCCGTAAAACCGGACCCGCGACCCACTTTGACCCACCCACCACTATATAACCATGACGTACATACATAGCACAGGGGCGTAGCCAGAATTTTGAAAAGGAGAGGGGGTCGCACCCTGTTCCCTTTTTTGGCTCACTGGTTTAAACTCACTATTGCGGGGTCTGAGGGCGTCAGCCCCCGAAATATAAATATTCTTACACTTATTGGCGAAGTGACTTACATAACAAAATGTAAACTTGGTCATTTAAATTAAGTCAACTTACTGTTGCGGGGGTCTGGGGGCAACAGTTTCCAGAAAAAAATGTTTTTTTTCAATTTTTGGACAAATTTGGTCAACTGGAGACGCATCAAAAAAATTTTTCCGACAGGAAAATTAAAAACGAAAGTTGTGAATTTCATATCAGACAGTATATTACACAAGTAAATGCAAATGCAACATACTGTATGTACTCTAGTAGACATGAATATATAGGCTTTATAACAAGGAATATATAGTAAGCCACAGAGTTTGCAGGGGTCTGGGGGCGGCAGCCACTAGGAAAAAAATTGAAAATTTTTTTAATTTTTAGGCCAAATGTTGTCAATTGGAGACATATCAGAAATTTTTTTCTGGTCGGTCCGGTCAAAAGTCCGACATGGTATTTTTTTTCAGATTTCGCGGGTCGGGAAAAAATTTTTCAAATTTTTGCGACCCAACCCGACCCAAACCGCGGGTACCCACGACCCGCGTCCACCCCTGAGTCCGGTTTAAGAATGACTGACTAAGCAGACTACACTAGTTAAAATTAATAAGTAGCTTAATTTTAGTCCGGACCTAAGCTATCACCGGAGTAAAAGAATTTGACGCGCTCAGTATTAGCGTAGCATAGCTAAGTCAATTTTAGTCCGGAGTATTTTTTCATTGTTCTATACCATTCAAAAAGTTACATTTGAGAACAAGAACACGCTTAGCGAATCACAAACAGTCAATATTGTCCTTAGGAACTGAGCAATTTAAAGTCAATTATTTCCCTGCAAAAGAGGGTCTATCAGTCATTGTAGTACCGATTTTTCATGGCTCGATATTTCTTCAGTTTGTACAAAGCTTCGATTTCTTTCATGACGAATTCTCCCCTCCCTATGAGTTCCTGGATTTTTTCGGGCTCCTGAACTTCTGCGTTTCGTCTGAAAGCCGTTCTAAGCCTGGTTCGATAATAATCGAATCCCTGTGGCCAGTCTCTGCCCATATAAAGCATCTGTTTGTACAAATATAACACGCTTGCCCGCAACGATGACATAGCTTGTCCTTTGGCTTGAATTGGCGCTGAATAAAATCACATTTCGATCTGAAAACAAGAAAAAGGTTTAGATTAGCTAGTCAGCAATAACGCTTTGGTCGGTTTGAAAGTGGAATGGGTTTGCGCCTGGGTTTTTTTTCGCAAAAACGTTCGCAATTGCGAAAAAAAATTGCTGATTGAAAAAATTTTCAAACCTTTTCGCAAAATTGCGAAAAAATTTTGACGCAGTGGAGGTGAACTCGTAAGGACAATGCGCTGATTTTTGTGGTTTAGTCGGAAAACATTTCCGAATTCCGATACATACGTCCCCAATTGACCAAATTTGCCCTAAAAATTGAAAATTTCTCTGACTTTTGATTCCCCAAGCCCGGACTCGTGCCACTTTGTGACTTGATGTTTCTACTGACTATAAATGGGACACATTTCCTTCCATGTCTTATCACACCGACTGCATGTAACACTAATAGACCGTAGTCGGAGGTGACATAATTAAGTAACAATTCAAAATGTTAGCATTTTCAGGCCTAACTTGGTCCTTGGCCGTCGCCGGGTCGAATGAAATTTCTTTACGGCAAAGAATCGATTGTGAAAATTGTGAAAAATTACACAAAATTCTCAGGACGGCTCCATAAATTTTAATAAAAATGTCAAAATCGTTGCTTTTTGGCCAAAAATGGTGAAAACTATGTAAGTCCTAATCCTGTATAGGCGGAATAATGTTTTATTAACATTTAAATGTAAAGTCTACTGTGTTAAGTAACAAAAGTAAGTCTGCGAAAAAAAAAATCTGATTTTGCGAAAAAAATTTCAAGCTTTTCGCAAAATTGCGAAAATTTGCCAGCGAAAAAAAGACCCAGCTGCGCTGTGAACTTTTGTGGCGATATTTTAAATAAAATAGCATACCAGATCCAATTAGACATTTTAGTTTTTGGTATAACTAGAAAAAACTTGACTGACAAAAGTTCAAAGGAAAGCAAAAAAAATAATGTCAAATACTATCACTGTGTTTGTGACCGGAAAACCCGGCCCAGGCTATAGTCTGACTAAACTAAAACCCGGCCCAAGCTTTGTGCTTTGTTTGGCCGCGCCGGAAAATTACTAAAACACGGCCCGGGCCATAGTTTGACTAAAACCCAGACCGGGCCATAAGTTTGACTAAAACCCGGCCCAAGCTTTCTCTTGTGTTTTTCCACAAAAAACTCACGGCGTGGCCTGCGGGCCGAGTTTTAGTAATCACCATTTATATATTCGCTGCGGGGCACATCACAAGCACTATCACCAAAACTGAAATGAACTGAAAACTCCTAAAAACATGAGCCAAGTGGGCGTCAGTCGTAGACACTTCACCGCTACCTAGGTATACTCTGCTACTAAATGAGCGAAAATCACCTTCCATAGCGTACATTCTTGCTAAACTGTACGAGGGTGTCACTACAAACGATGGGTTCGGGAGTGCAGCTAGCACTCCCGATTTTTATTCCGCCTAGAGGCGGAATAATTGGAATCAATTATTGAAACCTAGAGTACACAAGCGTTACGGCGAGCCACGCCAGGGCCTATGCTCAGCATAGGCCTAACTTATGGCAGTTTTTTCTGCCATTGGGGGCCGAATTTTCTAAAAATTTATCTAAATGAAATAGTATTGACATATTTTTGTCTACATTCCTGCTCAATAAGTTTATGAGTATGACACTCTTCCCTATCCTAGCTAATCGGCCCGGACGATGCTCCGGCCGAAATAGCGCTTTTACGCCTTGATTTCAGGGGGGGGGGTACCCCCCCCTCGAATCAAGACATGTCTTGATTTCAGGGGGGGGACCCCCCCCTCAAAACCGGGAAGTGTCTTGATTTCAGGGGGGGGTACCCCCCCCCCTCGTTTCAGCAGACTGCCAGCTCGAAATCGGTGGTGTCTTGATTTCAGGGGGGGTACCCCCCCCCCCTCGTTCAGCAGCGCACTGCCACGGTGATGTCTTGATTTCTGGGGGGGTCCCCCCCCCCTCGTTTCAGCACGTTACCAGCTCACCATAGATTTCATGCTGGCAGTGTGCTGAAACGAGGGGGTGACCCCCCCCCCTGAAATCAAGACACCACCGAATTCGCGCTGGCAGTGTGCTGAGAGGAGGGAGTACCCCCCCACCCCTGAAATCAAGACAAGTCCCGGATTTGAGGGGGGGGTCCCCCCCCCTGAAAGCAAGCCATGGCAGGAGTCTAGGGGGGGGTGCCCCCCCCTGAAATCAAGGCGTAAAAGGGCTATTTCGGCCGGAGCATCGTCCGGGCCGATTAGCTAGGATAGGGAAGAGTGTCATACTCTTCCCTATTATGTACTCTTGGTTTATGGCAAAAAAATTTGACGGAATTACGAAATATTGTAAATTTTTCATCCATTTCATTTTCCAAAGCTACCCCACCTGTTCGTGTTTTGTCTGTCTGGCAATTTATTGACTAATACCGAATCAGCTGACCAATCAAACAAGTATGTAAATTAGATACAAGTAAATAACCAATGCATTTTCGTGAACATAACGTATGCGACTGTAACAGCCAATGATATCGTTTGATGGGCGGGACAGTCAGTCAGTCACTTTGCAGAAACGTCGAGTCAGTCTGTGGTAAACTAATTTAGCTTTAGTTCAAATACTGATTTTATTTTGGTTAACAAGCTGAGTTTAAGCTATTTCCAAAGGCGATCGGGAAAGAGATGGGGGAGGGGGAGAAGGTGTGGCGGGTAGGGGCACGGCCATGGGCAGGGGTGGCAGGGCACAGGGGAATTTATACCTGATTATTTTTAGCTGATATTAACCAAGTTCCCACACTGTACACATGTACGGTGTTTATGTTGCCACTTTAACCGAATGGTGCGCAGTACCCAATTTTCAAATTTCTGCAAAATTAGATTCCTGAGTGATAATTTTTTCAGGTTTCACGGGTCTGAAAAAC